>JAJOOS010000339.1:0-58450 GCA_029582725.1 Solanum chiquidenum
GACCCCTGAATTAACTGCTGTCGGAGTGACCTACGGATTGGACCTACGGGCCGTAGGTCAATCTACGGTCCGTAGATTGGGTCCGTAAGTCGAGCCTGCTCGACAGGCCTTCACTAAAACGATCATAACTTTTTACTCGGAGGTCGGAATTAAGTAAACTCAGCGGCGTTGGAAATATAATTCAATTATCTATCATATCATAGGTTATGGGACACACAATTCATTTTGTGATAAAAGTTATGACCATCTGAAGTTGACCCATCAATAATTTTCAGCTAACTGGCTGTTGACTCTCATCTACGGTCAGACCTATGGACCGTAGATCGATTGACGGTCTGTGATGGTCGACCGTAGTTTGTGTAAGAGGCTGGGCAAAGGAGGTCTCGATCCACGGACACAGACCACGGTCCGTGGTCTGATCTACGGACCGTAGGTCTGTCCATGAGTCGGGACTTAGCCGATTTTCTGACTGAGTTCTGGGGAGGGGCTGCAGTGGTAAATCACGGACCACCAGCACGGACCGTGGTCTGATCTACGGTCCGTGGATGGTGACCGTAAGTTGCACCTGCAACTTCTCAAAATCTGCATTTTTGGTCTATCTAGGATACGGGGTGTTACAAGTGACACAACTTCAACCACAGGGAAGGAAGAGTAGAAGTTGTTGGAGATTTTCTTTGTCTTCACCTATGAAACATCACTGACCCTGCGACCAGACTATGCCCAAAAGTCATAGCAAGAGTAGTATCAGTACAAATCACACGTACTGGTAGGCATCATAGGTCAACCCGATACCCACCGCATAATATAAAGTAATCAACCAATAGGAAACATGCATTATGAAAGTACATCGCTCACCCTATAGACTTCGGCCATTACCATCCCCGAATACCCAAAACATACTAGTACACTTGACTCTAACCCTCGTCTCTATTACCCTACTCACTCGGTTTTTGATCATAACTTAACCATTATATCTCATAGAAGAGTTCCCACATGCAACCAATATCAGTCTGACTAACCACTCACGACGTACCCTTGCTTGTTTTCATCCCAATTCAGCCCTTGACCACAAAGCATATTCTATCAAGGCTCGCTAACCAATTTTGATACGAATTTCCCTTTTCAAGTAGGACCTAACTATTGTTTGGACAATGAACACTACCCCGCTCTCCTTACTTAGAAAATGGACAGTCTTCCTAAAATAGCCAACAGTAACAACTGGACCCTCGACCTCCACTTACCAGTCCATATACCGATGGGTCCGCTCATTCACAGTCGATTCCAATAAATGATATATAAGCATTTTATTACAACAAAGTAAACACACATATACAAAATGCATAGTTCAATTATCATTTTAGGAACAAATACCAATTCCCAGTATCCATAGCAGGTACACATGAAGATAGTAATCATAATTGGTTCCCTCATGGAACCCACACACAAACTCTTAGTGTGTCAAAACGTGACACCCAATCGAATATGTATATGTGTCAGAACGTAACACTCGATCCAATGTGTGTTGAAATGTGACACCCAATCCAATATATGTGTCGGAACATGACACCCGATCTAGTTAGCACAAACACAACCATAATCACACCCATAACAAACATTCATAAAGTCACACAGTCAAGTAACAATTTCATGGAATATAATTATCCTTTCTTAGTCATCTCATTAGGTTTGATTCATGTTCTCTATTCTCATTCATGTACATATACAATAGGGCCATTAACAAGCATATACAACACAAAACTAGAAGTCAAACCATCATCTAACCCTAGTTCACATGTCAAGGCATCTCCCCACGGTACACATCATATTTAGCAACTAGGTACATGTACAATCATCCAATTTTCCGTTACCAAACTCCTAAACATGGATTCTACTGTCAATTAACATTACGTTATGCAGTGAGCATGAATTTATGACTATTCAATTGAGTAAACCTTGCCTACCTGGATGCCAAGCAGCTGCAGGGGGATTGTAGTTCCAATCCTCGCTTCTAGACGTCGAGACGGTTGATTTGTCTGGGAATCAGCATGCTATCATCATCCTTGCGCTAGAAATCTCTTCCTCTTTCCTTCCCATTCCTAGATCAGCCTTTTGAGGGTTTATAGGGTGATCCTTGCCTCTTTTTTCACTCAGGGAAAAAGGAGAAAATAAGACTTCACGTCATTTAAGTTTTGCCCCAACCATCCCGCTCTAGCGCTCCTTGTCCCGCTGGAGCGCTGCTGCCCTAGCGGCATCCTTCCCACTTTGGCGGGATGGTAGGGTCCAGATACTCCCGATGTTTTGTCCTTTGTAAATAACGATGGTTTGGATAGTTACATTCACGACCCAAGGTAGCCCCTAAGTGTAAAATGATGCATAAGACTCGAAAAAGCCCCATACAAGCCACTTAACACTCATCATATAAGATAATAGAACATAATATATTTAAACAAAAGTTTTAACATATCAAAGTTTTATAGATATTAGCGGAAGTCTAAACATCATCTCAAAGCCATCTAGTACATAAGATTGATCGGGGTATAGCCCATACATCAAGTTAAAAAACTGAAAGCAAAGACAAAAATGAAATCAAGCTTAGTTCTCGGGTGATGACAACTCACTAATCTTTAATATTCTATATGAGATCCCTAGCCACAAAAGTGAGAATCTGTAAGGTCAGACCCTACATTTTTGGGAAATGTAGGCAAGAGTATGTGTTAGTCTAAATATGTACCAAGTGTGATAGCCATCTGATAAGTCAGGGTTTTTAACTCATTTAGGGCTGAATATCTAGAGTTATAGTGTCCTTAATGCCTATTTTATACTCTAAACTGATAATTAAATGCTAATTTGCAACAATGAAGGCAAAAGATCAAGGCAAGGCCATTACCGGGCAAAAAGGAGTGAAAAACTAAAAAAAGCGAGAGAAAAGAAAAACTAATGATCGCCAAATCCACCCAGCGACTCGCTGAGTGGCTCTTCAGCTTACCAAAAGTTCTGGCAGGCCAGCTCTTGGACAAAGACAACTCATGAATTAAAAGGGTAAATCGATGAACCGTCGATTATGTCAATGAAGTACGTTTGATCACCTAAATTTATAGAGTAACTGGTCAAAAGGCAATTCAAAAGGCGAGAAGAAGGAGCACTTGGCACATGACCGAACAGGTCGGCGAGTCCGACCTCGATTACCTAAAGTTACAACAAAGAGAGGGTGAAAAGTGAGGCCAAGAAAGCGATGGAAGGACTACTCAGTGCATCACTGAGAAGGTCAGCGATGCCCGACTTATTTCAAAACTTAAAATCTGGAAGAGTATGAATGCAATTTTATAAAGAGAGTTTTGTAGTTCTGAAGGTTTGGGCGATAGTTCTGAGTTTTTTGGAGTTCCTACATTAGGTTTTTTGAGTATTTATGTAGAGATTTAGGGTTTTATTGATTTTGAACTTACTTTCAAGCATTTTGAAGACTTGTGCATTATTACCCAAGCTGTGAAAAACATAGTAGGTAACTATTTCTTGCTCTTTATCATGTGTGGCTAAAACTCCCATTCTTTGGGGTGTGATTATGTGATTGAATGCTTCAATTAGCTTATGGATGTTAGTGTTTACTAATTTTATTGTTCATTTAAAGTGGGTTCAGTTAGTAGTTGAGTTTTAATTAATGAATTGTAGTTGCAAATGCAATTCTATCCTACTATGCGAAGCTTGCTTGAGAAAGAGGTTTTAGAATTAAAGATATTAATTTATTACTGTAGTGATTGAGTTATTGTGGACTTTGCTTGAGAAAGCGGGTCTAAAGTCAATCCTACCAATCTAGCTTGAGAGAGTAGATTAATTGAAGTATTGGGTTGTTTATCTTGGTTATGCCTATCGAGGTTTGAGAGAACTCGCCTGATTCACGATAGTTGATTGAGAAATGACTATTGTACCTAAAGCGTAGCCTACCCTTAATATTAAGTGAATTTTAGTAAATGTTAATTACCTATATAGAGAAATTGGTGTTCAATCGATCACATCCCCGAGGATCCCTCTATACTTGATTACTCCCATTTGTTCGTAGTTGTTAATTGTCACTCTAATCCCCCCCAATTGACACTAGTTGTCAGACCCCTGGAATTAACTTTAATTATTTCAAAAATGTTTACTCCTACAATTGACTAGGGCACTTCTTTCACTTTGTAATTGAATTCTCTACTGTATCACTCTCTGTGGGATCGACCCCAACTTTTTGTTGGGTTTATACTTGATTGTGACCGCATACACTTAGAATCGTATGAAGTGTAGTTGAGCATTTTCAAAAATAGCGCCTCTGCCATCGAGTGGTGTTTATAATTTTTTTAGCGAAGTTTAGTTGTGAACTAATCTTGTTGTAGTTGAATTAATTTACAATTGTTTGTTGTTGGTTTCTCTTAAACAGGTGATAAGATGAGTGTTAATGGGATCAATGCTAGCCAACTTGGACACAATAATGACATCGATAACTTGCACGATGTCAATGAAGATCAGTTGGGAAGTGCGGGTGCTATTCGATTGCCGCTGATTGGTGGGTATCATAGCGGTGTGCTTACAACTGCCAAAGTATTCCAAAGTTGCTACTATTGGCCATCACTATACCAAGATGCTCATGCTCTAGTCAAACAATGCATTCAATGCCAAAAGCAAGGAGGAGTATTAAGAAAACATGAGTTACCTCTTCACCCATCCTAGAGGTTGAACTATTTGATGTTTGGGGAATCAACTTTTTGGGTCCATTTGTGAGCTCTTTCAGACACAAGTATATATTGGTGGTAGTTGATTGCATTTCAAAATGGGTAGAATTCGTAGCCTTACCCAACAATGAAGGTAAGAGTGTTGTGCAATTCTTAAAACGATATATTTTTGCAAGGTTTTGTACCCCACGTGCTATTATCAGTGATGGAGGGTCTCATTTTTGCAACCGGTTGTTTTCTTCGTTGTTGAGCAAATATAGAGTCAAACATAAAGTTGCAATCCCCAATCATTGATGAGTCCGAGATTTGGATTAATTTAGGGCTTTATTTATATAGATTTAGTGTCCTCAAATGCTCATTTTGTGCCAATAACTGATGGAGAACCCTTGATTTCCAGGTATATAGGTTGAGGAATAAAGCAAGGACACTAATTTGCAAAAAGGAACAAGGCGAGCTGAAAGAATGGAGAAAAGGAAGACTGGTGATCGCCAAGTCCACTTAGCGAGTCGCCAAATGGCTACTTGACCACCTAAAGTTCCAGTGTGCCAAGCCTTGAAGGAAAGAACCAATTCGGCGAGAGAAAGGAGCAGTCGGTGGATCACCAAGTGGTTCTGCGATGCAGTATTGGATCACTCCCAATGTTACAGACCTGGAAGATGCTCGACTAATGTCACCGACTGGGCAAAAACTGGATGGTTTTGCAGACCAAAGGTTTAAAAGTTTCAACCTCATTCACTTTTCCTCACTTTTTATCTTCCCAAACTCACACCCACATGATAGTTCCTATATTTTCGCATTTTTAGAGTATTTTTAGTGTGAATTTGTGATCAGAATTGGATCAAATTGCCGCCTAGCACTTCAATCTTCTCTTTATTGACACAAAAGGTTGATTCTATATGCACCAAGTTTATTTTATCAAAATTTATACTCATTTGCAATACCCTGATCTTGTTGAAGTGCTCTGATCCTTCCTGATAGGATTAGATTATTTACATACATGATTTAATTTGATAATCTTGCTTGAGTAGTTGTGACTGTTGAGTTCTCGTAATTGCATGCCTTAAACTGGATTAAAATTTGAGGGGTTGTGTTTGGGTGTATGAGTCCTACCTTAATTGTATTGGTGTATGCTTTGATTTTGTTTTTGGGGATTGCAGGGTTGAATTTGAGAAGTTGGGTTGAAAATAGGCACATTTGGCCATTTGGCTAGCTGGTTCGAGCTCGCCGAACCACTCGGCGGTTCACATAATGTCCCCATCTCGCTTTTGATTTAGTGCTTTATTTGATGATTGATTCGGTAACTTTCAGCGAAAATAATGTTGTCGCCAAAAGCATTCGGTGACTCACCAAAAGTCTTCTCTTTCGCCCTCTATCTGCACCTCTTAGCCTTTATGCACTGGAACTTTTGGCGAGCTTGTCCTTGTTCGCCGAAAGCTAACAGCGACACACCGAGTGGTTTTCCCATCGCCTATTTGCTGCAATTTTAGAGCTAATCCTTTAGGAGAGCTGAATTTAGCTCGCCCAAGAAATTTGTCGAGTCACCCTCGTGTTTTGCGAGTCTGTTTGAAATTGTTCTGATGAGCTTTTGTTTAAGTTTCTCTAACTTCTCTTCGAGATTTTGCAGACATGACTAAATCAAAAGTTGTTGAAAGAATAATGCCAGATCAAGAGAAATTCAAAGGGATTGTGATAAAGGAGGATGCAGGTACGTCAAAAGGAAAAGCTTTGAAACTACCCACAACTACTAGGAAAGGCAAGAGCAAGAGGCCCACTTCTGCCAGGAAAACCATTATCCGGCACCTTAATATTCCTTCATGGGCTAGGGGATTTTACAGGGTTGTGCATGTCTTTTTGGAAGACTCACAACCAACAAAACTTGGTGAAGTTGGCACTGTTGTTCCTCCTAAGGTGACCTCAGGCACTGATGCCCAGGCTCAGGGTGACGCATCGGGCACTGATGCCCTGATAGATGGAGAAACTATTTAGACATGATTCCCTCTTTACCTCCCTCTCTGTCTTTATTTCTTTTCACTTTTTGGATATTTTTAATTAATTTGCATTTGAGGACAAATGGTTTTTATTTGTGGTGGGGTGAGGCCCACCTTTTGTGTGAATATTGATGTTCGTGTTTTGTTTATATAGTTGGGTCATTGTGCTTAAAATTGTGTTTTATACTATTTTTAGTGGATGTTTGTGCTTGTGGCTCATTTTTTAAAAAAAAATAAATTTCACCACCTCTTGTACGTGTGGAATGTGGTTGTTCTTTAGTAAATTTGAGTCTCGGTTTTGATCAGTATCGATGAATCAAATAGTGCTCATAATCGAACGAACATGAATGTGTGGCTACGATGAGACCAAGTGAAGTTACATAGTAAATATATGAACTCTTTGCATCTCGTTGTGACTAGCCAATTATTGAATTGATTCTCTTGTGATGAACGTTGCACACTAGAGAAAGGATAGAGTCTTGTTTGACTTTGGTGTCAATGCCTTGTGTGATGAGCTTACTGTGAACCATGCATGATAACACCTAGAATTCACCCCGTTGGTCTGGTCAACTAAGTAAGGCTATCTATTGATATGATCTTAGGCAACTTCGAAGAGGGTGAGCCAATTTGACAAATACCTCTTTTGTGGCCTTCCTTGTCAGTGTGTGAACCTATTTTGAATACCCCTTGAGCCTTACCTTTCTTTGGAAGAAAATTGATGAAAACATGACCTTTCTTAATCTACTACCCATAATCCTCATGATTCATGGTTGATTGAATAGTCAACTTAGGCCAAAAGGCTAAGTTGGGGGTGTGGTGAAAAGAAAGGCAAGTCAAGAAGTGCAAGAAAAGTCCCCTTTAACCCATGGTGTTGAAAAAAAAATGGAACCCCTCCATACAAAACAAAAGAAACAAAAGAAAGAAAAAGAAAAAGAATGAAAAAGTTTTGGAATAAAGTACAAAAGAAACGGGGTTCCGAATAATCCATGGAAGTGAATAATAGGATGACTTATGATCACTAAAGGAAATGATGAAAGAAGAGGAAAGGGGATGTTGAAAGCACAACATTTCACGAGGATGACAATCATTGAGCATAAATGACCATACTTTTGCACTCAGCCCCATTACAAGACTTGAAAAGACCTTTTTGATCTTGAGTGAGCTGAAACAACTGTTGATTGAAAAATACGAGCAAACCTATGGGTGAAAGCATGTATTGTGTTCTTCTTTGTGAGAGTGAGCATTGCATTTGATTCCGAAACTTTAACTGATTAAACCATTATGTGTGAATATGGAATCATTCTTTGTGTGAGGGCATTCGAATACCTTTGTTGAGCTCAAACTTGCATTTGAAGCAAGTATAGTTAGCTTAAGAATCTTTGATAATGGTGTGTCACAACTTGAGTCTTAAAGTATACAATTGATCCTTGCATGAGTAAGTTGAGTCTTGTTGTGTGTATTCATGATTGAGTCTTGTGTAGAACTGTTTGAGACATCCTTTTTGAACTGCTGAACTTGAGTTTTACTTGAGGACAAGCAAAAGTTTAAGTTGGGGGTGTTGAGGAGTCCACAAATTGGACTCATTTAGGGCTATAGTTTGATAGAATTAGTGTCCTCAAATGCATATTTTGTCTCAATATCTGATGTAAATCCTTAAGTTTCAGGTATTTGAAGTTTGAGTCAAAGCATGGACACTACTTGGCAAGAAGGAATAAGGTGGATGAAAAGAACGAAGAAATGAAGGCCTGAAGATTGTCGAGCCCTATTGGCGAGTCACCAATCGACCTGGAGATCACCTTTTATTCTAGTGTGCTGAGCCCTAAAGGAGAAGGTCAATTCCATGATAAAACAGAGCAATCGGCACATCGCCGAGCAGTTCCGTGAAGAAGTACTTCTATTGCCTAATGCCTCTAAATGCGAGAATGCTGAAGGCAAAAGCAGGAAGGTGATGAAATCGACCAAAAGGTGAATCGGCGAGCGTACTGGTGATCCCGACTAACTGTGCCAAATGGTCCTCCGCAGCACAAATTTTCAAACACAATACTTGTTTTAAATTTCTAGCTTAGTATCACTTCTATTATTCGAACTTTTTACAGTTTTTTGAGAGTTTAAGTTTTAGAGGGTTTTGGAGACTTTGTTCTAAGACCTTGAAGATTCAAAGGGTTTCAACTCTAAGAAATTAGACGTGGGTTTCGAAGATTCTTCACTCTTGACGTGTTTAAGACTCAATTCTTCATACCCAGTAGACGGAAACTGATATTGGTATAAATTTTTATCTCTTTTACATGTCTAGCTAAAAACCCAAATTTTTGGGGTGTGATTTTGTGAATATGGATTAAATTATTTGTTGGGTCTTGCTTGTTGATGGTTTATTTGTTGTTTAAATGTGATTACGTTTAGTAGTTGTGTATGAACTTAATGGGATTGTAGTTGTAAATACGATTTCATCTTAGTGTTTTTGGCTTGCTCGAGAGAGAGGTCATAAAACTAAAACTACTAAATTGATAGTCGGTGGTATTGGGTCGACATGGGTTCAGTTCGAGAGAGTGAACCCTAATCCTTCTCCCACACATTCAGCTCGAGAGAGTGAATGGGCTAAGGCGGAGGCTGTGCTTAATGTAGCAACTTGGTGTTTGAGAGAAACCGAGTTGATTCAGGGTAAGTTGCTCGAGAGAGAATTTACCCCCATTATAGTCTAGTCTAGTCACAAATGTTCAAGAATTTACTATCAAAAGCATGTACCCGATAGTCTAGTTTATCCCGTATTCCTATCACATCCCAAGAATCCCGTCTCCATATCTAGTTTCCTTACATTTTTGCTCTTTTAGTTGTTAATTAATACAAACCCCCATTGATAATTGACGCTTGCATCACCCCTTGTATGTTTTTATTCGTTAATATTTATAGCTATGACTAATTAGAACTTAATTTTATTTTTCTATTAATTCTCAAAACCATTCCCTGTGAGAACGATCCCAATCTATGGTTGGGTTATATCACTACACACGATCGTTTGGAACTTGAACCGAAATAGTGTCAGTTGATTACGTCGAACATCAAAGTGATTCCCACATCTTAGACTGACATCCAGCTGATTAAGGCAGAGTACTTGAAGAATGAGGCCGAGAAGAAGAAGGCATCCCCGGTGGATACATCCCCGATTGTGGATACTGATGCATTACCTGCAGAGGCACATTTGCCTACTCCGGCCCCTGGACCTTAGGTATATCTAGCACTTCCCCCACTATGACGCCTAGTTCCTCTACAACTCCCTTCCCTCCTAGGTCTGGTGACTCTACTGCTGCTAGTTCCCGACAGCCACTCACCCAGGCTGGATTACTATGGATGGGGGAGCTCGCCCATTCTACTGATAGGCACGCCTCCAGAATTAAGCCCACCATTCTTGGCATGATCGAGAGGGCCCTTGTTGAAGTTGTGACACACTTGAGTATGACTATTGTTGCCCTTACAGTGTGGATAGCGGTGTGTGAGCGAGGCCAAGGGGCCACTAATGAGGTGACGCCCTAAAGGCCGCGATTACTGAGCTTTGGAAGGACGTGGACCAGCTGATGTCCACAACTATGTCCATGATATTCGGGACTGTGCAGATCCCCGATATGCCTGCTGATACAGATGTGCCTCTGGCTACCACCAGAGATGAGGTTCAAATTGCGGTGGTAGTTGATGCAGAGTCTGAGGCTGAGACGGATGAGGAGAAGCTTGGTATTGATGATGAGGATTCTTATGAGGGACTTACAGAGATTGAAAAGGCCATGGTAGATTCAGCTGTGTAGATATCTTTGACAGACACACCCATGGCTGACCTTAGTGGTGTTAGCAGTGCTGATGTGACATCGGGCATTGATGCCCCGACAAATGGAGAGATTGTGTAGACAAGACTTTTCTTTACGCCATGTCATTTTTATTCACTTTTTGATATTTTTGTTGCATTTTAGGATAAATTGCTTTTTATTTGTGGTGGGGTGAGGTATTTCCATACCTACCTCTTGTGATTATTATTTTTGTATATACTGGGCTTTTGTGTTTGAATTGTGTTTTGACACTGTGTTGTGGATGTTTGAGCTTGTGGCTCCTTGTTTTAAGTGCAAATGGTTTTTGACCCTTCTGAAAAATTTGCCACCTCTTGATTGTGTTTAATTGTGGTTGTTCTTGTGCAAATTTGAGTGTCGTTCATGATCAATATCGATGACTTGAATAGTGCTCTTAATGAAACAAAAATGAATGTGCGGCTACGATGAGGCCAAATGAAGTTGCATAGATAATATGTGAAATTTTTGCATCTCGTTGTGACTAGCCAGTTATCGAATGAGTCTCTTGTGATGAACATTGCACACTAGCGAAAGTGTGGAGTCTTGTTTGATATTGGTTCCAATGCCTTATGTGATGAGCTTACCATAAACCTTGTGTGATGACACCTAGAATTTTCCCCGTTGGTCCGGTTGACTAAGTGATGTAAGCTCTTGAAAGGATCTTAGGCAACAATTTTGAAAAGTGAAACAATTTGACATTATACCTCTTTTGTGGCCAACCTTGTGAGTGTGTGAACCTTGCTTGAACCCCTTTTGAGCCTTGCCCTTTTCTTGGAATAAACTTGAGAAAATGAGACCTTTCTTTATCCATTCATCCATAATACTCATGAAGTGTGGTGTATTTGAATAACCAACTTAGGCCAAAAGCCTAAGTTGGGGGTATGGTGAAAAGAGAAGGTAAATCAAGAAGTGCAAAGAAGTCACCCTTGATCCATGGTTTTTGAGAAAGATGGAACTCCTCCATACAAAAAAAAAGAGAGAACAAGAAAAAGAATGAAAAAGTTATGGAATAAAGTTGTGAAAATTGCAAAAGAAATGGGCTGTCCAGTATTCCATGAAAGGTGAATAATGGGGTGAGTTTTTTGCATGAATTAGAATGTTGAAGAAAAGGAAAGAAAGTGATGTTTATACCACATTTCATGAGGATAGTAGCCACTAAGCCTAAATGACAATACCTTTACACTCAGCCCCATTACAAGCCTTGAAAAAACCTTTTTGATCTTGTGTGAGCAAAAGTGAATGTTGATTGGAAAATAAGGGCAAACCTATGGGTGGAGTCATGCACGTGTTCATCTTTTTGAGTGTGAGAGTTGTTTGTGATTCCAGATCTATAAATTGTTGAATAATTGTGTGTGAATATGGAATCA
Organism: Solanum chiquidenum; assembly: GCA_029582725.1. Classification (NCBI taxonomy): domain Eukaryota; kingdom Viridiplantae; phylum Streptophyta; class Magnoliopsida; order Solanales; family Solanaceae; genus Solanum; species Solanum chiquidenum. The sequence continues at coordinate 11,889 of JAJOOS010000339.1, forward strand.
TCTTTATGTGAGGGCATTTGAGTACCTTTGTTGAGCTTGAACTTGCATTTGAAGCAAGTATTGTGAACTTGAGAATCTTTGATAAACGGTGAGTCACAACTTGAATCTTTGAGTGCACAATTGATCCCTGCATGAGTAAGTTGAGTCTTTATGTGGGCATTCATGATTAAGTCTTTTGTAGCACTGTTTGAGACATCCGTTTTAAACTGTTGAACTTGAGTTTTACTTGAGGACAAGCAAAATTTTAAGTTGGGGGTGTTGATGAGTCCGAGATTTGGACTCATTTAGGGCTTTATTTGTATAGGTTTAGTGTCCTCAAATACTTATTTTGTGCCAATAACTGATGTAAAATCCTTGATTTTCAGGATTATGGATTAAAGAGCAAAGCAAGGACACTAATTTGCAGAAAGGAACGAAGTAAGCTGAAATAATGGAGAAAAGCAAGTCTGGTGCTTGCCGAGTCCACTTGGTGAGTCGCTGAATGTCTACTTGACCGCCTAAAGTTTTAGTGTGCCAAGCCCTAAAGAAAAGAACCAAGTCGGCGAGAAAAAAGAGTAGTCGGTAGATTGTCGAGTGGTTTCGCGATGCAGTATTGGATCACCCAAAGTTTAAGACCTTGAGAATGCTGAAGACCAAGGCAGAAAGGCGAGTGAAGTGACCAAAGGGCGGATCGTCAAGTGGTTCGGCTAGCCCGACTTACTTTGTCGAGTGAATCTTCGCAACACATTTTTGGCGACTATAAATACATTTTTTAGCATTTTGTTTAGCATCTTTAAAATCATTATGCATTCTGAATAGTACCTATGTTTATAATTTTCTTAGTTTTGAACTATGAGACAAGTTTTTCTTAACTTTGAAGAATTGAAATTTTTCCACTTTTGAGAAATCGAAAGTGGGTCTTTGAGATTCTTCGATTTGGACCTTTGTAAAGACGAAATCAATCTTACCAAGTTGATGGAAACTCAATTTGGTAACGATTATTATCTTTTTATCATGTCTAGCTAAAACCCCAATTCTTGGGGTGTGATTATGTGATTATGGGCTGATTTAGTTTATGGTATTCCTAATTGTTAGTTTAAATGCTATTTAGAAATGAGATTAATACTTAATTATGGTTTAATTTAAGAATTGTAGTTGCAAATGCAGTTCTACCCTTGTGTTTTTTACTTGCTCGAGAGAGATGTTTTAAAACTAAGATTATTGATTGATGGTCTGTGGGTATTGGGTTGTCATGGGTTCAGCTCGAGAGAGTGAATCCTAAACCCTTTTCCACACATTCAGCTCGAGAGAGTGTATGGACTAAGGTGTAGGTTGGTCTTATTTTGCATGTTTGTCGGTGTTCGAGAGAAATTGACTTGATTCGGGGTAAATTGTTTGAGAGAAAGTTTACCTCCTTTATAGTTTAGCTTACTCACTAATTTCTAGATATTTTCTAATAATTTCAATTACCCATTTGTCTATATTAGCCTATAATCAAATCACATCCCAAGAACCCATCTCATTTTTGTTATTTTGTATTATTTGTTGTTTTTGTAGTTGATAATTTCAAACCAAAACCCCCCATTTGACATTCGTGTCACCCCCTGATTTGAATGATGTCTTTATTTGAAAACTTCTATTCCTATGACTTATTTGACCATGTTCACACTTTACTATTGAATCTTAAACACGTACCACTTCCTGTGGGACTCAACCCAACTTATTTAGTTGGGTTTTATACTGACTAGCGATCATTGACACTTAGAATTGGATGAAGTGTCATTGAAGTGTTAATCAAAGATTTCATGCTATTGTTGAGTGTGGGTTTTGTAACTTTCGGCGAGAAGCCTGAGTTCGCCGAGTGCACTCGGTGACTCACCGAAGGTCTTCTTTAATCGCCCTTTCTTCGCCCCTAACCTCTAAAATGCACTGTAACTTTTGGTGGGCTAGTTTGTGCTCGCCGAATGATTTTGGTGATTCGTCGAAAGGCCCCTCCCATCGTCGACAGGCCACTTTTCTGGAAATTTTTGAAGCCAATCCTTTCGGCGAGTCTGATCTAGCTCACTAAAGTGATTCGGCGACTCGTCGATCAGTTCGGCGAGTCTGTCTGCAATATAATTTCTGTGATTTTCTTGAAATGTTTCTAACTTTCCACGAGGTTTTTGCAGATATGGCTAGAACCAACTTGGACATGTCGCCCTGTAAAAGAGCACGTGGCATAGTTATGAATGAAGGGGCAGCAAATCCCCCTAAAAAGGAAAATATGGTACCTCCCAAGGGAGGCAACGGTATGGGCAAGAGGCCCATATCAGAGGTTCTGGAGCACAACTCCGGCAGCGAAGGAGTGTCCTTTGAGTCCCAAACTGCATTCTCTGAGCCCGATGATGACCAGCCTCTACAGTCCAGGCAAGCGGAGATCCATGCTAGGTCTCGCCCAGACTCATCGAGAGCTCCAAGGGCCACCCCTCATATAGAAGATATAGTGCCAGCCTCGGCACCGACTATGGTCCCAGTACCACTAGTACAAGTTCCTCGTCCCCAACTACTCAATAGATTAAAAGCCGATGGGTTGCGGACAATTCTCGAGGAGAAGCTGCTATCCATGGAGGGATTAGTGGGTAGATACTCCACAGTAAGGGACACGCTCCAGTATCATCGATTCAAGTAGTTCACCTGGCCCTGAGGCCCCTATATTCCTACATGGGTCTGGGAGTTCTACACAGCATACGAGGAGTTGGTACCCAAGGGAAAGAAAAAGGCCAGCACTTTCAAGCCGGTAGAGTCTGTCATGGTACGGGGGACAGTAGTGAGATGCAGTCACAATCATATCAACGGTGTGCCCGATAGAGGGTCAAATTTTTACTACCCAAACTTGGCTACCACTACGGTGCCTTTGGATGACCTAAAAGGCTGACTTTCCCCCCTCATCTCTGAAACCACCCCGAGGTGGATTGAGGCAGGAGTCCAGATCGAGAAGAAGGACTTGAATATAGCTACACGGTATTGCTTCAGATTCATCAACAGCTACATCATGCCTTCTCAGAATGAATCCATCCTCCGCCATCCAAAGGCGTCCTGCCTTGGATCGATCATAACTCGGAAGAACATTGACTTGGGACTTATTATTACTCAGGAGATGGCCATGAGGCCCAAGCAGCACCAGACATCCCTTTCATTCCCGGTCTTGATTATAGAGCTGTGCCGGTAGGCTGGAGTTCTTCGTGATGAGATGAGAGATATTGAGGTCGCTCCTACATATTCTACTGAAATTCGACGTATAGAGGTCGAGTACACTCGGGAGGAGGCAGACAGGAGGAGAGCAGATCCAGTGGATACATCCCCAGAGTTGGACGTTGATTCTATACCTGCAGAGGAATCTTTTCCTACTCCGGCCTCCGGGCCTTCAGGTACTTCCACTCCCTCCCAGACACCTTGCACTTCTACTGCTTCCCAGCCCACCAAGATCACTCAGGCCATGCTCCTGAAGATGGGGCACTTAGCCCATTATGTGGATATGAGGTATACTCGATTAGAGGTTGTTGTACCGTGGATGATAAAGAGCGCCTTTCTAGCTGCATTGGCACCCCTTGAGGCATCAATGACACTATCACGGTGAGAGTAGAGACTTGTGAGAGTCGCCGGGAGGGCCCTTCAGAGGTTATGGCTTTGAGATATGAGGTTGCAGATTTGAGGAAGGATGTGGACTATCTAAAGTCTACAGACTTCACCTCTTAATTTGAGGCAGATGAGACGGAGGTGCTCCAGCTACTTCTTAGATTCTTCCGACTACTACCGGAGATATACCTATGGAGGATGTGGAAGTTGATGCATTAGAGGAAAACACCGATGAGGAGCAGCTTGTGGAGGAAGATGCTGACGTATATGATGATCTCACCGACCCTGAGGATGCAATGTTTGAGACTGTCCGCAGACCTCCTTGAGAGACACTACCATGGTTGGGTCTAGTGGAGCTGGTGGTACTGTTAATGTGAATCCAGGCACTGATGCCCAAGATCAGAGTGTTGCACCGCGCATTGATGCCCCGATAGATGGAGAGACTATGTAGACATGACTTTTCTTTACCTCCCTCTCTGTCATTTTTATTGATTTTTAGTATTTTGTTTTATTTGATGACTAATTGCTTTTTATTTGTGGTGGGGTGAGTTATTTCCATACCCACCTCTTGTGATTATTAGTTTTCTTTATCTATTGGGTTTTTATGCTGAAAAGTGTGTTTTGACACTATTTTTGTGAATGTTTAAGCTTGTGGCTCATTATTTTATTCGTAAATGATTTTTACCCTTCCAAAAATATTTAGCCACCTCTGGTTTTGTGTTGATTGTGGTTATTCTTCTGCAAATTTGAGTATCGGTTATGATCAATACCGATGACTTAAAAAGTGCTCTTAATCGAACAAAAATGAATGTGCGGCTATAATGAGGCCAAATGAAGTTACATATACAACATGTGAACTTTTTGCATCTCCTTGTGACTAGCCGATTGTCGAATGAGTCTCTTGTGATGAACATTGTACACTAGCAAATGTGTAGAGTCTTGTTTGATATTGGTGCCAATGCCTTGTGTGAAGAGCTTACTATGAACCTTGTGTGATGACACCTAGAATTTGCCCCGTTGATTCAGTTGACTAAGTGATGTAAGCTCTTGAAATGATCTTAGGCAATAATTTTGAAGAGTGAAATAATTTGACATTATACCTCTTTTGTGGCCTACGTTGTGAGTGTGTGAACTTGCTTGAACTCCTTTTGAGCCTTGCCCTTTTCTTGGAAGAAACTTGAGCAAATGAGACCTCTCTATATCCATTCACCCATAATCCTCATGAAGTGTGGTGTGTTGAATAGCCAACTTAGGCCAAAAGCCTAAGTAAGGGGTGTGGTGAAAAGAGAAGGAAAATCAAGAAGTGTGAAGAAGTCCCCCTTGATCCATGGACTTTTAAAAGATGGAACCCCTCTATACAAAAATAAGAGAGAATGAAAAGAAGAAAGAAAAAGAAAAAGAATGAAAAAGTTGTGAAATAAAGTACTGAAAGTTCCGGTAGTCCATGAGAAGTGAATAATGGGGTAAAATTTGAGCATGAATGAAAATGCTGAAGAAAAGGAAGGAAAATTGTTCATACCATATTTCATGAGGATAGAAGCCACTGAGCCTAAATGACCATATCTTTACACTCAGCCACGTTACAAGCCTTGAAAAGACCTTTTTGATCTTGAGTGAGCTGAAGCAAATGTTTGCTGGAAAATAAGGGCAAACATATGGGTGAAGTCATGCATGTGTTCATCTTTTTAAGTGTGAGAGTTGTTTGTGATTCCGGAGCTACAAATTGTTGAATAATTGTGTGTGAATATGGAATCATCTTTGTGTGAGGGCATTTGAGTACCTTTGTTGAGCTTGAACTTGCATTTGAAACAAGTATTGTGACCTTGATAATCTTTGATAAACAGTGAGTCACAACTTGAATCTTTAAGTGCACAATTGATTCTTGCATGCATAAGTTGAGTCTTATTATGTGCATTCATGATTGAGTCTTTTGTAGCACTGTTTGAGACATCCTTTTTGAACTGCTGAACATGAGTTTTACTTGAAGACAAGCAAAAGTTTAAGTTGGGGGTGTTGATGAGTCTGAGATTTGGACTCATTTAGGGCTTTATTTATATTAATTTAGTGTCCTCAAATGCTTATTTTGTACCAATAACTGATGTAAAACCCTTGATTTCCAGGTATATAGGTTGAGGAACAAATCAAGGACACTAATTTGCAAAAAGGAACGAAGCAAGCTGAAAGAATGGAGAAAAGCAAGCCTGGTGATCTCTACCGAAAGAAATGCTAATAAAAATAATTCAATTCTCTTATGAGAGATAATACTAAAAAAAATCCACACATCAATGTACCACAAGAGATAAAATATTCATCAAATGCACTAATATGAGAGTTACAAGAAAAATATATTAAGTATTCATCTCATATTTAGTTAGAAACTGAAAATAATTCCTTCTAACATAAGGTATATGTACAATGCATTCTTCAAACTAATGTTTGATCTCTACCGAAAGAAATGCTTGAGTAGTACTAAGTGGGTCCATACTGTATATTGAGAAGTTGAGATATAATATATTAAATAGATCATAATATATTGAATAATCCTAAATAATAAAATTTAAGGATCATTATATATATATATTCATGCATCACGAACAACCAATCGATGGGATTGGAGAACTACTCATACAATGCACATGTTCAATGACCGATTATTCACTCTATAAACTTATATAGATCTAACTCATATGGAGGGTCTACTATTAGTTTAAGTCAGTTGAAAATCAACCTAGTTACGTTGATCCAATCATATATAACTCAGTTTAGGAGAGTTAATACAAATTATCAAAACTGGCGATTAAATACATAGTGACTTGTATTAATTCCATCCGATATGGAGGAAGGTCTAAGACAACACATGAAACTAATACTATCACAGCCCAAAGTATACCCTAGGTGTAACATGGCGCATAGAACCCCAAGAGGCCCTACACAAGCCACTTAGCATACATTATACAAGACAACCGAATTAAAGAATTCAAAAGATAGAATTTCATATTTCAAAAGAGTTTGACAAAGAGGAAGTCTAACATAAGTTTTAATAAGTCATCTAATACATTATAAGGAAAGTTATTTTAATGTAACTCATACATCACATACAAAGTCTGAAAGATAATGGAAGACATGAACAAGTAAATGTATCTCGGTCCTTGGAACATGAGGACTCACCAATACTCTTGAATCTAGAAAAATCAACTAGCCATAAAATGAGGGTAGGAGCATCGAACCCTATATTAATGAGACAATATAAGCACAAGTATGCGTTAGTACATGGAATGTACTAAGTATAGCGTAATATGCACCAAATAGATATGGTGCATTGAATAACTTAAAATACGTAAGCATAACCAATATTTAAACATTTGAAGCATAAAGGAGCAATGGAATGTAAGTCATGAATTATGGTCAAATACATTAACATAAAGGACATGAGAAAAGCTTTGAAGGAATATAGTCATTTTGGGGGATATAAGCTTTAAACGACAATAAGATCATAAGAGCGATGTCATGGAATCTGGTATATCCCTCATACCGAAAGAAGGGGAAACTACTTTCCAATGTATAATCCGTACATATCATCTGTTTCTAAAGTGGATCCACTAGCTAGGTAATTGAAGACAATCCTATGGGGGCACGTCGTTTGGGACTAAAGGTTTCTACTAGAGACTACCCTAAAACCTCCATCTCATAGCCCTCTTGGGGCTAAGTATAAATCCCAACAAAATAGATAAAAGTCAAATATGGATTTAATATAGGAAAGGCAATGATCAATACCAATCCACACTTTTGAGATCAAACATAGAATAGCTCCTTAAACACAATTCAATATGGATGAGAAAACATTTCATCAATGTGAATCCATATGTGAGAAATACCTTTTACAATCATGATCATAATAGTAAGTGAGAAATCCTTTAACAATAGCATTGATACTTTCCTTTCAACACAGCCCCAAATAATTTTCAATAACTTCATCAAAGCATGAATATGTTCTGAAATTCATAGTTCATAGGTTCATGGATTCATCATAGGTTCATAAATGAAAATTATAATTTAGACATGGGTCACTAATTTCAACTAAATATCGTGTATTAAAATTAAATCATTCATTAGAAGACTAAATCAACAATAATAAATTATAATTGAATGAAATTCATAAAGATTGAATTGAAACCCTAACTGATCATCTAAAATTCAATTGAGAAATTGGAAACCTTGGAACCCCACGGAGAAATGGACTCCATGGGTGAGTGCCCACATATCTTGATACTTTAAGCCCAAAAAGAATGGAGGACCGGTGAACTTGAATTAAGCCTAGCTTCTTCTTCTTCCTTAGTCTTGAGAGAATTTGGGGAGGATGAATTTTGTTAGGTTTTGGATATTTAGGAGAAAGGGGTTTGAGTGGGTAATTTAGGAATGAAAAACCCTTAAATGGTCCTTCGGATGAAAGCCAAAACGACTTAGTTTTGATTTAAAACAATTAGGGAAAATACTCAAAAGCCCCTTAAAATAACTGTCGAACCCTTCTATGGTTTGGACCTACGGTTCATAGAAATTTCTACGGACCATCCTCGTAAACCATAGAAAAGTTTAGAAACCTTATATTTGAACCAACTTTTGACGGGACTTGTCTATGGCTCATAGGTCTTCCGACGGCCCATAGACACCAACCTTGACCCTCAAAATTTCACTAAGTGTGGGACCCACCTATGACTCATACAAAGAATGACGGGCTGTCCTAGTGACTCATAGAAAAGGTACTGGGACCTGGTTTTAAAAAAAGTATTTCCTTCCTTGAGACTGGTCTACGACCCGTAGAAGACCTGCGAACCGTTGATTGGTCTCGTAGACCTGAACCTTCTTACTGTAATTTAATGCAGTCTTTCCCTTTTTGAAATCCGAGGTGTTACATCATCTCTCCCTTGGAAACATTTGTTCCCAAATGGAACTCAATGCAATACAAGGAGGTTAGGGTAAGAGTTCTAACGGCCCAACATGAATGTAACTTCACCATAAAGCACATAACTAAGGAGGAACATCGACTCCAAGCTAAAATATATTCAAATAATTGTTTCATAAGGCATACATTCAAACCATATTCAAATTCACATAGACCTACTTGAGAAAATGAGTTTACTTTATTGATTTATACTTGTTTATGTGCATTGAGTATGAATTGCATATAGACCTCATGACATGATTTTTTGAGTATGTTTTAGCTTGGAGTTGATGTTTCTTCCTTGGATATGTGCATTTATGTAATTGCATGCATGTTGGGCTGTTAGGTTAGAGTTCCTACCCTTTATATAATTTTTTGAATCCCATTCGAGGAGAATATTCCCAAGGGGGAGATATTGTAACACCTCATATCCCAGAAAGGCCCAAAAGAGGTAATGGGGAAGAACTCACAGGCCAACACTTGGACCATGGACCCTCCACGGAGCCCCAGATGGGCCGTGAAGGGGACCATGGTCTTTGGGGAGGCAGACGGGTCATTATGACACCCGTGTGGGGGAGGCAGAACTTACCCCAAAGCTAGCCTCCTCCCACGAACCTCTAGATGGGTCGTGAAGGGGCAAGGCAGCAGGGGCCTTCCCCCAGGCCACTGGTCAAGGACCAAGGCTTCCACCACGGTCCGTGATGTCCTTGATGGCTTGTGAGGGCCCCCATCTGGTGGTTGCGTCAGCTTTAAGTCAAGGGCTTTTGGGTCTTTTACTAATCATTCTATCCTCACACTATATAGTTTTTCCCTTTCCTAGAAGTCCTATATAAGTATTTTTAACCCCAAATTTCCCCAATATAAATCATTCTCTAAAATTCCTAAAAGAAGAACAAGTCTTCCTCTCAAATATTTCTCTCTCTCTTTAAGAAGAATAAATCAACCTAGGGTTTCAAATCAAGACTCCAATTCCACGATTTAATGCAAGATTTTGGCATTGAGGTATGATAGTTTTCATCCATGGAGCCCTTTCCTCTATGGAGTTCCGAAATTTCTCAATTTACAAAGTTAGAATTCCCCAATTGATTTAGGGTTTTCTTCCATGTCTTGGGTTCCTTTCAATGTTTATTTACTTAATTTATTTATGAACTTTTATGCATGAATTGATATAATTTCATGATTTTTTTGATGAATTCCCATGAACCCATGTCTGACCCATGTTTTCTAGATATTGATGATTGAAAGTGTGTTTTGAACTATGAAAGATGAATTATGGAGTTATGCATGTTCTTATGGAATTGATAAAATATGATGTAGATTTCTTGAAAGTAAAAGCATATATGTTATTGTTGTGAAAGGATTGCTTACATAACTACCTTATGCATGAATGTGAATGGTTTTCTCACATAAAGGATTCTAATGTTGAAAGGTTTTCTCACCTAAAATAAATCAAAGATAAGGAGTTATTCTAATAAAACCTAGCTTGGATTGGTTACTTAATTGTACCTTTCCATGGATTACATATAACTTAGCTTGGATTTGAAAGATGATGTGCCCTTCCATGGATAATAATGACAAGTTAAGAAAATGACTATTTTGTGGGATTTACGCTTAGCATCGAGATTATTTTGAGATTGAAGCTCTCCCGTTAGTAGAGGTCGGGTTTATAGAAGAAATCTCTTTATCCCATACCTATGTGCCCCCATAGGATGATTTTCTTATATATACATTAGCTAGCGGATCCACATAAGCTAGAAGTTCATGGTCTTACCTTGGCAAGTAGGACACCCCTTTTTGGTGTGGGACAGACACAAATTTTGTGTTCATAGCTCACATGGTCTTATATGTCAGTTAAAGGTAAAGCTCCCACGATAATGAACTAAGGTTACTTCAAGAAATATCTCACATGTGACTTAAGATGATGTCTATTTGCATTGACCATGTTTCATGACTTATGTCCTCTAGTTCTTTTATATTCATGATTTAGCTTGGTCATTGCATATCACGAAAATGTTCTTTTTAGCATGATTTTATACTTTTATACATGGCTATCATACTTGGTACATATTTTGTACTAACGCACACTCTTGCCTACATTTCTTCAAATGTGGGAACCGACCTTACATATTCGCACTTTCGTGGCTAGGGATATCAGCTAAAAGACTTGAAGTTTGGTGAGTCTCATATTTTCGAGGACCAAACTTGATTTTTGTTTTGTCCTAACTTTCAGTTTTGGAAATTGATGTACATGCTACACCCCAATGATTTCTCATACACTGGATGACTTTGAGACGATGTTTAGATTTCCACTTTTCTCTATAAAACTTTTATATGTTGAAACTGTGTTTTTAATCTCTTTATCCTATTATCTTGTATGCTGAAAGCTAAGTAGCTTATATGAGGCCTCTCAGGGTCTTATACTCCATGTTACGCCTAATGGATAACCTTGGGTCATGAAAAATATTGTGCTTAAAAGAATGATTATCCCAGAATTGTACAAAAATGTTTCACTAAGTTCTTTAACCAACGAATGATGGTGGAATCAATAGTGAGTGGTGCTTGTTTTGAATTTTTTTATTTTATTATATTTATTTATTATTGATTTTCTAATCTTTAGAATTTAAGTATATGATTATAAATATCTTATCTTGGGTGTCGGTAAGATCTAATCTTATGCTTAGGAAGTATTTTGCTAGAGGACATGCAATAGTTCGCATTTTGGGATTTGATGAGTTGGTATTTTACCAACTTATTGGACACAAATTTATGAATTATTTCCATGTTTCGATGCTAATTGAAGGGGTTTTATGCCTTAGTTTTGTTGAATGCAAACATTACTTGGAAAAACTAAGTTTGATGCATTTAAAGCAAAAAAGCACTAAAGCACACCATCAATGGAACTGGGGTCCCGCAAAATCCAACAATAAGATATCTTGGAATTTATGTTTTCTAGATTGTAAAGGAAGAATAGAAGAAAAAAAATAGTAAAAACTTTCTAGATTGTAAAGGAAGAAACCTCAAATTTGTGTCAATCCAAGCTTGGAATTTATGTTTTGCTTATCAATTTAGCTTTAAATGGAGCTTAAACTTATATATATCTTTATTTCATCTTGTATAAGTAGTTAAACACTTATCTAGAGGTATGTGCTAGATGGGGGGTTTAAAGCACTAAGGGGTCGTTTGGTTGGGAATAAATTATCCTGGGTTAGCTATCCTTGGAGAACTTATCCCACCATGTATATGGGATAACTTATCCCATCAATATGATATAAATGGTGGGATAAGTTATTCCAAACATGGCAACCAAAATACAAAAAATTTATCCCATCACTATTTATTTTTATCCCTCACACCAAACGACCCCTATATGGATATTGATTAATCTACTCTATTATTGATTTTATTGCAGGCATCTATTTTTGTCTTGGATATTTTAACCTAAAATAAGTGGTTGCTAGCATCGATTGAGCTCTCTAAAGACATTTTTACTTGGTAAGGCTTAATGGAGTTAGGTACGACTCAAAAGTGAGGAGTTGATGAGAATCTCTCTATAGATTTGAGCCAGAGTTGGGATAATCTAAGTGGTTTCACATTTATTTATATGAGCTAGGAATAGTCTATTTGCTCAAGAAATATTTCATGTTTTATTTGAAAAGGTCTTGGAGTTTGGAGAACCCAACGGACATACGCTTGATAGTTTGGGAGAATATTGAGTGTAGCCTAGGCAAAGTAGTATCCATGTATGAATAAATTTGGTTTGGTTAATCTTTGCCTAATCGAGTTAAAACCCTTATCGCTATGAAATCATTCAAAGTTGCAGCCCCATAACAAGGATTCTTAGATACTCATGCTAATAAAAAATATCACCAAAATTGTTTTCACATAATTCAAGACTAAAATAAAGTAGAAAAAAAAAAACTAAGATGAATTTTTATCCCTTGCTCTTGCACTTGAAAAAGAAGACGTCACCCAACAAAAGAGTCTTGAGGTTCTATTTATAGGGTTTGGTAAAACAAACGCTTTCCCTCGTTGGAATTGGAATCCTAAAATGTATGGAAATTTTTTGAAGTCACGCTGGGGCGGCGCACTATCAATGCACCAGCACTAGGCGTAAAAAATTTGCTTGCTGGTTCGGCAGGCCTACAGTGCGCCAGACAATGGCTTATGTATTTTTGGCCATGGGCTTTTGTAGTTTAGGGCATAGGAAAACATGTTACAAGTGTGTCCCATCCCAGTTCTTCTTCGTTTGTTCTTTTGTGTGCTCATTGAGTTGCATCCAAGCTTTCCTCCTATGCTCTAGCTCCCATGTGCTGAATTTCCTTTCAAATCCCCTGTATTAGTTAATCACACGTCTTAATATATAATCATCACAATTTAAATCAAACATAACAATTAGAATAAAGAGTGTTCCTAAAACTAAAGGCATATGTGAACAAAATATAGCAAAAAAGGGAATGTAAATATGCCCAAGATCATGGATCTTTCACTACCTCATCCATATAACCCTTCACTAACACTACCAAGCACTCATCAGGTGGCTTTTTATGCATGTCCACCTTATATTTCACTGATTCATCACCAACACTACATTGGAGCTCCACATCAACAATAGCTCATCCCGTAGTGAGAAAACGTTGGCTTAAAATGATTGGAACCTCTAGATCCACATCGCAATCCAATACCATAAAATCCACCGATAAGATGAACTTATCTACTTTGACTAACATGTCAAATAGTATCCCAACAATTCTTTTGATAGAGAAATCCACCATAAAAAGCCTCATATCACTGGGCATGAATTTCCCGAGATCAAATTTCTTGAACATTAGAAGAGGCATCAAGTTGATACTTGCCCCCAAATCACATAAGTCTTTATCAATTTTTTGCACCCCAATGGTGCACGAAATAGTGAACGATCCCGGATTTTTTTCTATAGAAAATGAATTTACTATCAAAGCATTGCAATGGTGGGATATTTCAATTGTACTTACATTAACCAACCTCTTCTTTTGTAGTATCTTCTTCATAAATTTTGAGTACCTTGGCATCTGCAACAAAGTATCAATCAATGAAATATTCACGGATAATATTTTGAGTTGATCTACAAACTTCTTGAAATTCTCATTTTGTTTCTTCTTAAAACTCCTTTTAGGGTAAGGATGGGAAACTAAGGCTCATCACTTTTACCATATTTATCCCCTTTTTCTTCACCAACGTTTACTTTTTCCTCCTTGGACAACTCTTCATCAATCTCATAATGGAAAGGTAAATTAGTCTGTACCTCATCAATCTCATAATGGTACCCTGGTCGAGAACCTAGCCCTAGATTCACAAATTATCTAATATCCTCATCAAATGAGGCATAAGCATCCTCTTCTTCAAGCATAGCTCCACTTTGTGACCCAAAGACATTCACACTTTTACTTTCATCACCCATCATCTAATTTGCTAAGAGGTAAATTCTTGTCATAATCCTAGTCCTTTGTTCATCTCATTCCTCCTCTTTATTTCTCATCTCATTGGCCATTGTTGAAGCAACAACACTACCACCTTTAACCCTATCGTGAGTATGTCATGCCATATTAGTTTTTACCATTTGATTAAGAGGGATGGTAGCTTTATGGTAAGTAAAATTCTTGAAGGAGCCTCCAGCCAAGTTATTTACTACACCTAGATTCACTTCATCCAATGCACGGTAGAAAATTTGGAGTAAAACTTGTTTGAGAAACTCAGGGTTTAAGCATTTTGTTACTTTCTTCTCAAACCCCAACCACACTCTATGTAGAGTTTTCATAGCGTTACTTCGAAGTTTTTTATCTCATACCTCTGCTTAAACATCTTGGAGGGTGGATAAAATATTTTGAGAAAAAAAGTCTTTAATTTCTCCCAAGTGGTGATTGATCCTCAAGGTATCTCTCTAAGCCAAGTGGTAGCGTCTCCGGTCAATGACAAAGGAAACAACCTTAGCTGGACTAATTCTTGTCTCATATTCCACTTATCCTTGCTAGGGAGACGAACTTCCACAAAATTTCTCAATTGGTTATTAGCATCTTCCACCGCTTTGCCTCATAATATTCCCTTTATTTGTACTAAATGAAGCATTAGACTTGTCACTTAAAATACGATATTCCCTATCTTCGGTTAGATGAATTGTTCTGGCTGCACCCGATTCCATGGGTGCTTTATTCCCAGCAAATTCATTTGCAAATCTCACACCACCAAAACTTTATTTGGTATGTGCTTGGTTTATCTTGCCCTTTTTTTGCAATCAACAACATGAAACAACAAAGTAACAAGAACACAAAATGCACACGAGTTTTAAATTTGGAATCAACAAAAGACAATTGTTAACCGATCCCCGGCAGTGGCACAATTTTTTAGCAATGCTCAACTATGTCTAATGTATCAGTGCATAGGCGGTCAAATATAAAATAATTACCCAACCTATGAGGCCTAGATCGAACCACAAGTATTTGCAAGTGGGACTCTTCTTCAATAGATTTTAAAATTTGAAACAAACATGGAAATTTAATGCTCAACAAGCATATATATATATATATATATATATATATATAAAATGAGGGGTTTTACTAAAAACTAAACTTCATCAATATTAAGCAATAAAATAGGCAATCAACACAAATAAGGTATATGATGTTTGAAAAGGATTAGGGGTATGTGCATAACGATTGGGGTTTCAATACGAATAGACAAAGATTAACCGAAAAAACATCGATTGATAGATGGATATTTTTTGGTCTAGGATACACTTTTATATATATTCTCCCAAAACTATCAAGAGTATGTCCATTGGACTCTTCCAAACTCCAAGACCCTTTCAAACAAAATACTAAACATTGCTTGGGTAGATAGACTATCCCTAGCTAATATCATAAAGTGTTAAATTACTCAGTTTATCCTGTAACATCCTGCTATTTGAAAGAACAAGAAGTAGAAAGAAGCCATTTTTGGAAATAATTAAATTTGGAAATATTGGCAAGTTATGCTAAGAATGTATTTTGGGTCAACTTCAAACGACCATAACTCTCAGCATAAAATGAGTTAGCTGAGCTACAAGATATAAAAGAAAAGGTCTTTGAATTATTTTTCCAAAGCCACCAATTTTTCTAGTTTTCGAGTTCGTATGTGGGAGATATGCCCGTTTGAAATTGGGATGTCTAAATAAGGAAAGTCACCCAGATTTTTAAGGGTATTTTGGTCTTTTCATTACCCAATTAATTAAATTCATTTTTGTTAATTTAATTGGGGTCTAACTGATTTCTTTCAGCTTATGCTTCACAACATTACGCAAGGGTTTTGAGAAAAGAGAAAAGAGGAGAACGAGCCAAAGTTCGTCGCGTTCTAGAGTTTCGCTTGCAGATTTTGCCGAAGGTTAAATATGTACGAGGTATGTGAGATCACATACCGTCGGTTTAATTCACCCATGCACCAATCATGTTTAATTCAGTGTATTTACATTCTTGAAAGTAGAGTAATTGAGTTCTTAATGGATTTTGTTGAAGTTTCTATTGGGTTCTTGATTGTTGAGTTTTTGGAGGAGTTCTTGAGATGATTTGATAATATTTAAGATTGTTCTTGAGTGTATTCTTGTATATTTTTGTTGGGTATTCAAATCTAAGTATTTGGGGAAAAAACAAATCGAATCTAGATGTTTTAGCGCTGAAAAATGAACAATAAAAATTGTAGGATTTCTGGGCAGGGGGCTGGCGCACCGCGCCACGCCACTCAGTGCGCCAGCATAAGGCACCTGAAGTTTGTCCTCTGCGGTGCCGCACCACTCTGTGCGCCCCAAGTAAGTCTCTAAATTTAGGGCACTGGCGCCTTGCGCCACTCAGTACGCCAGGGTCGCCAGGTCCCCTACTCTTTCCCACTTCTTTCCGTTTGAGTTCCCTCGAATGGTACCTATATTTTCTAGTTATTTTATAAACTCTAAGGTACGTTTAAAAATTGAGATATCATCTATAACATGAGATCATAACCCTTGAATCCTTCAATCAAATTCAAGGAAAGTTAAGAGACAAGTCTAGAGAGTTCTTAGAGTCTTTTCAAAAGTCTTTTACAAATGTTTAAAACTTCTTTTAAAAACTTGAGCGTTGAGTAAGAGTAAGAGAGTGAAGTTCATTTCTTCAAAAGATTATATCGGCACCATGTATTCCAAAGAGTAAATTGTTTTTGCATTTAAAGAAGAGAGGAAACATCGATTTCCAAGAGAGCTTTTGAGCTAGTTCTTGAGTAATAATGTCAAACCACAAAAAGAGTTATGTTTTTAAACATATGAGCTAGTTTTATTTTGGGAGTAGTATTGACCACTGATTTGGGGACGAGTTTGAGTTAAGATAATTCAAAGTCTCCATAAACCGTGTAGCCAACATGGGTAGAAAGGGGTCATACTTTTTAGATGATTCCTTAATGCTTTTAGCATAAACTAGCTGATCCACTTAGTGAGCTAGGTTCTATACCCCCGGCAAGGTATAGGACGGACCTGTCAACGTGAGGCAAAATGATGTACCATCACATAGCTCCTAGTGATGGTTGTCGGTTAGAGAAACTCCCAATGAGATATTTTTTATTCTTATATACACAGAGATATTTTGTATTTTCATATACAAACTAAGCTATTGTTGTATTTTTCAATACACAGTTGTTATCCACATATTTTAAAAGTTTTATCTTTATATTGCATTTATATTACTACTTTATATTGAACTGAGTTGAGTTCAGTTGAGTTGAGACGAAGTAAGTTCTTTCAGTTTCTTTTAAACCTTATGTCTTGTTTTAGAATTCCCCTCGCATGCTTGTACATTCTATGTACTGACGCCGTTTGTCCAGCATCTTTTTTTATGTAGATACATGTAACTAGGATTCGTTGTTTTATTATTTCATCTTTGTTATTAGGATTATCGGGGTTTTTTTTCCGACATCCCTCTTAGTATTAGTGGCTTCAAAGACAGATAGCTAAAGTTCTTTAGTCTTTGCATTTAAGTTGTTTTGTTTTAAGACTTGAGTTGCCACTTTGGCTAGTTGGATGTTTAATTCTAAAACACCCTAGTTATTTTGAGACAGTTGAGTACAGTGCATTTGTTTTCTTTTATTAATTCTTAAAGTCTTCCGCTGAGATTCTATCCAGGACAAGGGTTTGCTTGGGGCTAGTAATGGTTCTCGAGTGCCAGTCCCGCCCAGGGTGTAGGCTCGGGGTGTGCCAAATTTGGTATCAGAGCATAGAGTTGAAGAGTCCTAGAGAGTCTATGAAGCCGCGTCTGTAGAGTCCTAGTTATCGGTGTGAAGCGCACCACATCTATAGTTAGGAGGCTACAACATTTAGAAACTATCTCACTTCTTTCATACTCATTTCGTGCGATAGAGTTTATCTCTAAAAAGTTTCTTCTAATTCTTGCTTGCGCATGTCTTTCAGATCATGCCTCCATGAAGAGTTTCCAGATGTCATCCTGCTAGAAGTAATGTTGCACCACAAGATCAAGGGGTACCTGATGCACCAGAAGTGCAACCCCAAGGAGAGGTCACCAATGCTGAATTTTGGGAAGTTATCCGAATGTTGAGTCAATTTGTGACCATTCAAGTTGGACAGAGAGAGAATCGATAGGAAGCGGCTGATACTTCTAGGATCCGTGAATTCTTAAGGATGAATCCTCCAAGCTTCACTGGTTCAAGTGTCATTGAGGATCCTGAAAACTTTGTTGAAGATCTTGATGTCATTCTAGGTATGGACTGGCTTCATGTCTGTTATGCCTCAGTCGATTGTATAACTCGAGTTGTTAAGTTCCAGTTTCCTAATGATCCAGTTATAGAGTGGAAGAGTAGTTCAGCAGTGCCTAAGGGTCATTTCATTTTGCACCTTAAGGCGATAAAGTTAGTTTTCAAGGGGTGTGTCTATCACTTAGTTCGAGTTAATGATTCTAGTGTTGAGACACCTCCTATTCAGTCAGTTCCAGTAGTAAGAAAGTTTCCAGAAGTCTTCCCAAACGATCTTCCCAGAGTCCCTCTTGAGAGAGAAATAGAATTTGGTATAGATATTATTCCCGATACTCGTCCTATATCTATTCTGTCATATAGGATGACACTAGCAGAGTTGAAAGAGTTAAAAGAGCAGTTGAAAGACCTCATTGAGAAGGGTTTTATTCGACTAAGTGTCTTACCTTGGGGCACTATGGTCTTATTTGTGAGGAAAAAGGATGGTTCTCTTAGAATGTGTATAGATTACCGTCAGTTGAACAAGGTTACTATAAAGAATAAGTATCCTCTTCCGAGAATCGATGATCTCTTTGATCAACTTCAGAATGCCACTTTTTTTTCTAAAATAGACCTCAAATCTGGCTATCATCAGTTGAAAGTAAGAGAAAGTGACATTCCTAAGACGACTTTCAGGACCCGCAATGGTCATTATGAGTTCCTAGTTATGTCCTTTGGTTTGACCAATGCTCCTGCAGCATATATGGACCTTATGAATAGAGTATTCAAACCTTATTTAGATATGTTTGTTATTGTATTCATTGATGACATTCTATTCTATTCAAGGATTGAGTAAGATCATGCTAGTCATCTCAGAGTAGTTCTCCAAACTCTAAAGGATAAGGAGTTATATGACAAATTCTCTAAGTATGAGTTTTGGCTTGAATCTGTGGCATTTCTTAGGTCACATTGTTTCCGGTGATAGAATTCAGGTTGATACTCAGAAAATAGAGGCAGTGCAGAATTGTCCTAGACCCACATATCCAACTGATATTAGGAGTTTCTTGGGGTTGGATGGATATTATAGAAGGTTCGTCGAGGGGTTCTCATCTATTTCATCTCTTTTGACTAAGTTGACTAAAAAAATAGTGAAGTTTCAGTGGTATGAAGCTTCTGAGAAAAACTTTCAGGAATTGAAAACTAGGTTGACTATTGCTCCAGTATTGACCTTACTAGAAGGTACGCAAGGTTTGGTTGTGTTTTATGATGCGTCCAGAGTTAAATTGGGTTGTGTGTTAATGAAGAATGGTAAAGTTATAGCTTATGCCTCCAGATAGCTGAAAGTTCACGAGAAGAATTACCCAACCCATGATCTAGTGTTGGTTGCCGTAGTATTCGCTTTGAAAATATGGCGTCACTATCTTTATGGTGTTCATGTTGATGTGTTCACCGATCACAAGAGTCTTCAGTATGTGTTTAGTCAGAAAGAACTTAATCTCAAACAGATGAGGTGGTTAGAGTTACTCAAGGATTATGACATGAGTATCCTATATCACCCAGGTAAGGTTAATGTGGTTGTTGATTCTTTAAGAAGGTTGTCTATGGGTAGTACCTCCCATGTTGATGAAGAAAAGAGAGAGTTAGCGAAAGATGTGCACATACCTGCACAATAAGGAGTTCGACTAATGGATTCCACAGAAGGAGGAGTAGTGGTGATGAATGGGCTGAATCATCATTAGTGTCCGAAGTAAAAGAGAAACAAGACCAAGATTCTATTTTTCTTGAATTGAAGGCAAATGTTCATAAGCAGAAACTAATGGCTTTTGAACAAGGGGAGATAATGTTTTGAGGTATCAAGATAGGTTGTGTGTACCAAGGATGGATGAACTCCAAGAGAGGATCACGAAGAAAGCTCATAGGTCTAGATATTCTATCCATCTGAGTTCCACAAAGATGTATCATGACTTGAGAGAGGTTTATTGGTGGAGTAGTATGAAGAAGGGCATTGCAGAGTTCGTTGCTAGGTGTCCGAATTGCCAACAAGCCAAGGTAAAGCACCAAAGACCAGGTGGTATGGCTCAGAATATAGAACTTTCGGAATGGAAGTGGTAGATGATCAATATGGGCTTTATTATAGGTTTACCATGCTCTCGCAGACAACATGATTCGATTTGGGTGATTGTAGATAGAATGATTAAACCATCCCATTTCTTATCACTAGACTACCCATTCAGCCGAAGATTATGCTAAGTTATATATTCAAGAGGTAGTCAGACTTCATGGAGTTCCGGTCTCCATTATTTTAGACAGAGTTTCATAATTTACTGCACAATTTTGGAAGTCATTCCAGAAAGGTTTGGGTTCAAAGGTGAACTTGAGTACTACTTTTCATCCTCAGACTGATGGTCAAGTAGAGCGCACTATTCAGACCTTAGAAGAAATGTTGAGGTCTTGTGTGATTGGTTTCAAGGGTAATTGGCATGATTACCTACCTCTCATAAAGTTTGCTTACAACAATAGTTACCACTCTAGTATCCAAATGGCTCCATATGAGGCTCTTTATGGGAGAATATGCAGATCTCCTATTAGATGGTTTAAGGTGGGTGAAGTTGCGTTGATAGGACCAGACTTAGTTCATCAATCTATGGAGAAAGTGAAAGTCATTCAAGAGAGGTTAAAACCAGTGCAGAGTCGTCAGAAATCCTACACTGATGTTAGGAGAAGAAACCTAGAGTTTAAAGTAGATGATTGGGTATACTTTAAGGTTTCACCCATGAAGGGTTATATGAGATTTGGTAAGAAGGGGAAGCTTAGTCCATGATAT
Organism: Solanum chiquidenum; assembly: GCA_029582725.1. Classification (NCBI taxonomy): domain Eukaryota; kingdom Viridiplantae; phylum Streptophyta; class Magnoliopsida; order Solanales; family Solanaceae; genus Solanum; species Solanum chiquidenum. The sequence goes on from JAJOOS010000339.1 coordinate 32,954, forward strand.
ATTGGTCCATACAGGATATCCAAGAGGATTGGTAATGTAGCTTATGAGTTGGAACTACCGCAAGAGTTCGTAGCAGTTCATCCGGTGTTTCACAGCTCCATGTTGAAGAAATGCATGGGCGATCCATCACTGATTATCCCAACTGAAGATATTGGCATTAAGGAAAACTTGTCTTATGAGGAGATTCCTGTTCAGATTCTAGACTGCCAAGTTCTCAAGTTGGGGAGCAATGAAGTAGCGTCAGTCAAGGTTTTGTGGAGAAATCAATTTGTTGAGGAATCTACTAGGGAAACTGAGGAGGACATGAAAAAGAGATACCCACATCTTTTTGAGTTCAGGGAGATTCCAAATTAAGGTACAAATCATTTTCTTGGCATTTACTGTAAGTTGGCTTGTTGTATTTATAGTTTGCTTGTTGGGTGTTTGAGCTGGATGTTAGATGTTACACCCTTAGCCTACTAAGAGTAATCTCATCCGAGGATGAATGTTCCCAAGGGGGAGGTATCGTGACACCCCGCTATTTGAAAGAACTAGAATTAGAAAGAAGCCATTTTTGGAAATAATTAAATTTGGAAATATTGGCAAGTGTTGCTAAGAATGAGTTTTGGGTCAACTTCAAACGACCATAACTCCCAGCACATGATGAGTTAGGTGAGCTAAAAGATATCAAATGAAAGTTCTTTGAATTATCTTTCCAATGCCACTAAGTTTTCTAGTTTTTGAGTTTTTATGAGGGAGATATGCCCGTTAGAAGTCAGGCTGTCAGAATAAGGAAAGTCACCCGGATTTTTGAAGGGTATTTTGGTCTTTTCATTACCCGATTAATTAAATTCGTTTTTGGTAATTTAATTGGGGTCTAAACTGATTTGGTTCAGTTTACGCTTCACAACATTACGCAAGGGTTTTGAGAAAAGAGGAGAAAGAGCCAAAGTTCGTCGCGTTCTTGAGTTTCACTTGCAGATTTCGCCAAGGGTTAAATCCATACGAGGTATGTGAGATCACACAGCATCGGTTTCGTTCACCCACGCACCAATCATGTTTAATTCAGCGTATTTACGTTCTTGACAGTAGAGTAATTGAGTTCTTGATGGATTTTGTTAAAGTTTCTATTGGGTTCTTGACTATTGCATTTTTGGAGTTCTTGAAATGATTTGATAATATTTAAGGTTTTTCTTGAGTGGTTTCTTGTATAGTTTTGTCGGGTATTCGAATTTAAGTGTTTGGGGAAGAAACCAATCGAATCTAGATGGTTTAGGGCTGAAAAACAAACAAGAAAAATCGTAGGATTTTTGGGCAAGGGCTAGCTCACCGCGCTACTCAGTGCGCCATCATAAGGCACCTAAAGTTGGCCTCTGGGGTGCCGCACCACTCAGTGCACCTAAGTCAGTCTCTGAAGTGAGGGCTCTGGCGCCCTACGCCACTCAGTACGCCATGGACGCCAGGTCCCCTATATTTTCCCACTTCTTTTCATTTGAGTTCCCTCAATTTGTGCCTATATTTTCTAGTTGTTTACTACACTCTAAGGTACTTTTGAACATCGAGAGATCATCTATAACATGAGATCGTAACCCTTGAATCCATATATCAATTTCAAGGTCTAGAGAGTTCTTAGAGTCTTTTAAAAAATCTTCTACAAATGTTTTAAAATTGTTTTAAATACTTGAGCATTGAGTTGAGTAAGAGTAAGAGAGTGCTGTTCATTTCTTCAAAATATTATATGGGAACTAAGTATTCCCAAGAGTAAAATGTTTTCACATTTAAACAAGAGAGGAAACACCGATTTCCAAGAATGCTTTGAGCTAGTTTTTGAGTAATAATCTCAAACCACAAAAAGAGTTATGTTTTTAAACATATGAACTAGTTACATTTTGGGAGTATTATTGAGCACCGATTTGGGGACGAGTTTGAGTTCACATAATTCAAAGTCTCCATAAACTATGTAGCCAACATGGGTAGAAAAGGGTCATACTTTTTAGATGATTCCTTAATTATTTTAGCATAGACTAGTGGATCCACTTAGTGAGTTAGGCTCTATACCCCCAACAAGGTATAGGATGGCCCTGGCAGTGTGAAGCTAAATGATGTACCCATCACATAACTCATAGTGATGGTTTTCAGTTAGAGAAACTCTCACAGAGAGATTTTGTATTCTTATATACACAGAGATTTTTTGTATTCTTATATACACAGAGATGTTTTGTATTTTCATATACAAACTGAGTTATTGTTGTATTTTTCAATACACATAGTTGTTATCCACATGTTTTAAAATCTTTTCTTGATATTGCATTTATATTACTACTTTATATTGAACTGAGTTTAGTTGAGTTGAGTTCAGTTGAGTTGAGACCAGGTAAGTTCTTTCAGTTTCCTTTCAAGCTTATGTCTTGTTTTAGAATTCCCCTCGCATGCTCGTACATTCCATCTACTTACATCATTTTGCCTGCATCTTTTATGATGCAGATGCAGATACAGGTAACCACGATCACCTTCCAGCACTTCGTTGAACCAGTTGAGCATTCAAAGTCAGTTGGTGAGCCTCCTTGCTTTCTGGTGGATCCCTTTTATCAGTTGTTTTATCATTTCATCTTTGTTATTAGGATGATCAGGGGTCTTGTCCAGACATATGTCTTAGTATTAGAGACTTCATAGATAGATAGCTATAGTTCTTTAGTCTTTGCATTTCAGTTGTTTTGTTTTAAGACTTGAGTTGCCACTTTGGCTAATTGGATGTTTAATTCTAAAACACCCTAGTTATTTTGAGACAGTTGAGTACAGTGCATTTGTTTTCTTTTATTAATGCTTAAATTCTTCCGCTGAGAGTCTAGCCAGGCCAAGGGTTCGCTTGGGGCCAGTAATTGTTCTCGAGTGTTAGTCCTGCCCAAGGTGTAGGCTTGGGGAGTGACATATCACATCCCTGACTCAAACCCATAGAGTAATTTTGATCAAAACTTCATAGATCAAAACTATAAGACAACAATAGATACATGCCATATACTCAATATAAGAGCATATGTGTTGCAACCAGTGAATCATCGATTAATCATTGTACTTTGTCAATTATATTTCTGCTACTGAGGAAGCTTAGCTCCATTTAAACAATTATCTAGCCGGCGAGATGTATGTTGATTCATAAAGGATGATAGTTCTGTCATCGGTGTACTTAAGTGACTTTTGACTTCAAATCCGTCAAACTTGATTTTTTCAAAGAATGACTGCATCTAAGAGAACTAAGGCCTAAATCTCCTTCAATTCGCATTAAAATATGATAATAATTCATGAATTTGAGTCTGATGATTTGGTAAATTATCAACTCATCAATCATTGAGTTTTGTTAACAAATGCAAATGAAATATTTGAAAATGAAGTTTGAACAATTAATAAGCAAGTAATTATTGGTCTAAATTTTAGCATGTTGAGAAGATTATTTTTTTGTGAGATAGTTTTACCTCTTGTATTTTATTTATTGAATTTAATCCCACCGATATTGTTTAGAAAAGTTATATAAGTAACTATTAGAAAAAAATTTAGTTCAATTCTCCTAAAGACACTAGTAATTTTTAGCAATTTAATCCATTAAATTTGTTGTCACCATTCTAGCATATAACTATACAATATATGGCATGTTGCATTGCTTAAGTTTTGGGATGGCCGAGTTAATCCTTAGGGTAATATGTGGATTTACCTGTTCAACAAAAAAGAGAATCACTTTGTGAGATAACATTGTCGATGAATAAAAGAAAGAGTGTAATGACCCTCCATGTCATTTTCTGATCATTTCAGTGTTTAGAGCTTTCCTAAAATGACCCTAAGTCGTTTATGACTTGCTTAGACTGACAGTTCGGTCACAGAATTGTTCGATTGGATTTTGTGCAAGTTTCATATTTTGGAGCCTTTGAAACATGAATAGTTGACTTCAATTCCTGAAGGGCCATTTTAGGCTAGGTGCATAGTTGTTTAAAGCCCCGAGACTTTTGTTGTGAGTTTGTTTCATTACACATTTTAACTTTGAAGCTTATACCAAGGGATGACTTTGGCCAACATTCTTGGTACACGTGCTCAGATGAGAATTCCATCAGTGTGGTTAGCTCTGGAATGTCCGTTGTCATTTTGAGCCTTCTTGTGGTTTTGAGCTTAAAATGAAACTTGGGTGTGGGACTCACTTTTCGTCGAAAGGACCTCAGATGGAAGTTTTGATGGTCCGTTGAGTCTAGAATGCCAAATTCAATTAGTAGAATATTTCGTCTACATGCATGGGGTTCCGAACAAATCTAGGACACCTCATTGGAGAATTTAGAGTTTATCAAACTTGGTGAAGTGTTGATATTTGATGCATGCTTTTAACGACAAGAAATAAGACTTTGGGCGACCAAATTTTACTTTTAGCGACCAGTTTTGGGTATTTATATCTAGAAATTGGAGCTTTCGACCTTTATTTTCAAAAGACAATTTCTCCCTCATCCAAGCTTCGATTTGAGTGATTTGAAGTCATGTGTGATTTCTTGGAGCGTGGCTACTTGGATGTGAAATTAGAAGCTATTGAAAAACCTTTGTTCGAGGTGAATTAGAGCTCGAAGATGCTGCCTTGGCTTGGTTTTCTTGTTAATGTTGCATGTTCTTGTTGTCGATGACTTCGAGCCTCGGATTGTGTTCAATTTTGGAACAAAATTTCAAGGTTTAATTTAGGACATTTTGATGGAGTCAATTTCGGGATTCCTAGTATGGGTCCCACATTCCCATTTTAACTCAATTTTGGGTCTATTTCAAATTATTGCAACTTTAGTGTCTGAACATTCGTAATGACATTCAGATCAATAATTTGATAGTTTGGCAGTGTTTGGAGGTGTTTCAGATGTGGATAGGTTGTGTGTGGTTGATTCAGAGCGCTCGTGTTCAGCTTTAAGCTAGGCTTCGGTTCACTTTATTGATTGAGCTTCTTAGATAATTCCTAGTATATATTTTATGTATTTTTTATGTTATTTACCGGGATTTAGCTTTCATCTTGTTATTGCATCTTTTCTTGATTCTATAGGAGCCTTGCGCTTATTGTGGGTGTTAGGATCCTTAGTTTAGTTTGTGGCTTCACTTGTTGTGTAGATGATCTTGCTTATCCTTGTTAGGATTTATTCGTGGTTGCCATAGGCTTGGTTGGGCATTAGATGCTTTCGGGTTTTTTTATCGCCTGATAGTTATACTTTGTCCCCTTTAGGGCTTGTTTCAGGTCGTTCTCTTTGCATTGATGCTTGTGACCTTGGTGGCTCGTCATAGTCGTGGGTTGGTCCTAACGTTGCTCGATCCGGGACTGGAGCGGTGTGATTTAAGAAAGGCGTCGTCCCTTGAGTTTACTCCCTCTTTATTAATTGAAATTTCATCTTAATCCTTTTGCTCGTTGATGAGTGGTAGGCATGTTGTATCCTTACTGAACTTATGATTATACTGTTGGGCCCGAGGCCATATATGTGGACCTGTTGGATCCCAAGTTAGTGTTCTTTGCTTTGGTAGGGTGGTTTCATTAGTTGTATAATTATTTGATTTTGACTTCCTTGTTTGAATGTTGGTGATGGCATGCATTACATTGTTTGCTCATCCTCACGGATTTTGTGATACGATCCCGGCCCATGCATTGGCATATTTATCATTCATGATGACATACTATTTTACTCGATTTTTATTCTAAACTAGTTTTAACGGGAATCATACGACCTGGATCACTTGACTTACTGATTCTTTTGATATTCCGAGGCATCAGGGACGTGTTACTTTCCTACTTGAGATATTAGAGGCTTCAGGGATGTGCTTAATTTTCACTTGACTACCCGACGCATCGATGACTTTTATTTCATGCTTTTGGTCTTGCTGGCGCTCCTGGGAGTTTACTAGCTTGGTAGGCGGCCCCAATATTGTTTACTCACAGTTCAAGGCTGCCATTTCAAGTTCGAGGTTGATGCTCACGGCTCAAGGCCGTTATCTCTAGTATGAGGCTGATGTTGATGGTTCGAGGTCATTATTCCTAGTCTGAGGTTGATGTTTTGCGGTTTAATGTTGTTAACTATGGTTAGGGGTTTGGCTGGTTACTAATGATTCCACTGCCTACCCTGCATTTATATGCATTGCCTATCACCAGTATACTTGTTTGTTGTTTGTACTCTTCGGTTTATGGGGGTTGGTTGGGTTATGTTTGTTGTTTGTACCTTCTAGGCTTGCGGAATACGGTTAGGTTATTGTTTCACTATAATTTGTACACACTCGTCCGTGCATTCCTTATGTTATAACCATTCTCCATTCATGTGGGGGATTGTTGGGTATATAGCAAGAGTTAATGAGAAATGGAGGGAAGATGAAAAGAGAGAAACTTGAAAAGTTGGGAACTTGAAAAGTCCTCTTATGCTTTAGTAAAAAAGGCATTTCTCCCTCATCGGTGGTGGAAATAAAAATATAAGAGTTTAAATAGAGAAACAATTCTATTAATTGTTAAAAGGGTTGGAAAGAGGGACCCCCTCGCGCCGTCGTCGCTCACTCGGCTCGGCTTCGGCTTTGGCTTTGATCGATCGAAAGATTATTTTTTAGACAAAGTTTGTTTTAATTAATTAGTTAATTATTTATTTAATTAATTAAATTAAATTAAATGGCCAAAACATTTCAATTAATTAGTTAATTAACCGAAACATCCGACCCGACTCGGATCCGTGCGCGACCCATTTTATTTAAACTTTCTCATTTTATTTAAATTTTTCGCCGTTGGAAATGACTGTTTTGAAAGGTTGCAACTTTCAGGAACAACCATGACCGTTTGAAAGGTTGCAAACTTTCCTTAATGATCATGTGGATTCTGAAAGGTTGCAACCTTTCGAAATCAATTCCTCTTGGCTATAAATACCAGTTGTTCTTCAGACTTTTTACTTACGAAATTTTTTGATTTCCTCTTCTTCTTCTGCCCAAATATTTTTCGTGTACTTTACTGCCGTTGAGTGGCTCGCTGACACCAGAGTTTTGGGTATAAATACCCTGGTGATTGAGATCATTATATCGTGAGAGGACATATTCCAAATCAAACCTCAGATACTAGAGGAGAATAATTTCCTTAAGGGGACACTGTGCATTCAGTGGGCTTGATCTTCTTCTTGTTCTGATTTTACAGATTCAGGTGTGTTTTACAGATTTTAGCTTTGTGAACTAATTTATGTTCTTCTGTTTTTTCACTGGTTCATTAAACTTTGGTGACTTCGTGTTTCTGCAAAGTTTGTTTAAACCAGTGGTTCTGTTTTAGACATAGATTGGCAACAGTTGTTACATCTAATCATTCCAGTCCTAAATATTTGATTTAGTCCACCAAAAGTTGAGCGGAAAATGTAAGAATAGTAAAAATTAGTATATATGTTTTGTTAAATCCTCCCAAAGTTTGGAGGAAAGATAATACGAATAACGTTTAACAATTTAATCTATTGACTTTCTTGGTACTATTTTGGTTTTAAAATATATGGTAATGTTGCATTATTTTCCAGTATAGGGATTGGTGAGACAATTCTTATGGGCAATAGGTAGATTGACATCTTCGATAACGAATAGTTTCACTTAGTCTAAAGATCATCAAGCCCAGTCAATAAAAGAATGAAAAATAACCTAATATTCTAAAAAAAAGATGAGTAAATATTGGTCTATATTTTACCAAATTGAGTGGATTAAACTTTTATGAGATATATTAAACCCTCCTACATTATATATTGAATTTAATCCATCACAAAATCGGATGGTGTATTTGCTAGCACCGCTAGCGAATAATTTTAAAAATAGATAACCATCAAATCGCAATAAGTTGTGGAAGTAGATGGTATGAATAGAAGGATCTTGGCGAACGTAGTTAGCAGAGGTCAGTCTGTCTGACGTTTCCTCGCGTAAAGGACTACTTTTGCATCTGCTCTCTCTCATTAGGTAATTATCGAGGTGAAAGCTGGTGAGGTAATATAAGTTACTATTAGAAAATACTAGTATACGTACCCGCACGTTGCGCGGATATACTAAAATGTAATTATTTATTGATTTTAAAATAAATAATATAATTTTTTTTTGAGTAACAGAAGTGCATGTGTAATTATATATGATGATTTAATTTTATATTAATATTTGATGCTAGTAGAATTTTATCCTAATCTATGTACAGAAATGATATGTTCTTTCAAGAAAACAAAACATTATTATAACAATTTATACTTCTCCTACTATAATGAAAATTAATAGTTTATATGGATGGTGTTAAATTGATATTCGTGTTAATTAATTAAATATTAAATTTATAGATCAAATTTGATCAGAGTACTAAAAATAATGAGTCTACGTTAAGCTAAAATCTAAATATAATTTACAAAAAAAAATATGACATCCTTTTTGGCACACTCTTCTCTTAGCAATCCTACAAAATAAAATGATTTTTATTTAATCAAAAATTATTTCATAAAATAAAAATGCACAAAAAAGAAGTTTCAGTGACCAATATAAAAACATCATAATTAATATATACCACATAAAAAATATGATAGTCAACAACTTTATGTATCAAAGCCTGATAAGTATGTCACAATAACTATTTTGTATTTATCTCATTGTTTTATTTTTAAATTTGCTGGAATAATGATTAAGTAACATATTATTGTGCCTAAAAATATCACTAATGAAAAAAGACATTCAAACATAGTAAAATGGTATCAGAGCCATGAATGTTGAGAAATATAAGAAGAAACATACTAGTAGAAAAATAAGAAAATTAAGAAGAAAATTAAACAAATTATATCCGGAATATAAACAACTCAATATTACAAAAACTGATAACGAAAAACTAGATCAATTAATAGATATTATATCTAAAATAGAATATAAATATATTCAATATTTAAAGAAACAATGAATAACGAGAATAACGAATATAGACAAAAACTTACTGAAATAATTAAGGGAAAACAAATCAGCCCAACACTACCCACTAATGTTAACATCACCCATGACGCTAGAACCTCCTCTAGGGATGATAAATCATTGAGGAGGGTGCAACTAAGCTCCATCCCGCTAGCTGAATTGATGCATAGTTATTGCAACCCAGGCTTGAAGATCAAATGAATCAATGGAACAGTGGTACCCATATCTGCAATAAGAGGATCTTAATCTCCACCTGCTAACAACATTGTAGGTGTTGGGGTTAACGATCCACAAAAGGATGCTACTTGTACCTCCTTATTCACTAATAATAGACCAGCAACCCGTGGTTTTTCTCTCAAGTATATCCCTCTAGCAATTCTGAACGAGCAACTAGTGGTACAACTAATCCAAGAGGTGGTTGATAGAGAAGTAACCAAGTGGAAACCAGATCTACTTGTCTATTTTATAGGAGAAACACCAGGGTAAAATGCTATTAAGAGATACATTGGGCAATTCTGGGCATGTGATGCGGAACCAGAGCTTTGCTACCATGAAAAAGGATAATAGGTAGTCAGATTCCAATCCACTGAAGATTTGAATGAGGTACACTTTTTTGGTCCATACACAGTGAATAATAAGCATGTTATTATGAAAGTACTCTGTTTTTGATCATACACAATGAATAATAAGCATGTTATTATGAAACCTTGGACTCAAGATTATAATTTCAGCGAAGAGTTTCCTACATTGATTCCCTTATAGATGAAATTTCCTAATTCACCAATATCGTGTTGGGAGAGAGAATAATTAAGTAGAATAGGAAGTGTGGTGGGGATTCCTGTTTTGGGTGATGAGTGCACAACAAAACAAACAAGAATCTCATTCGCAAGGATGCTGATAGAAGTGAATATCACTAAAACCTTGTCAGAGAGATAATAGTTTTGGATCGCAACGGTAATAAATTTGAGGAGGAACTAGTGTATGAATAGCTCCCTAACTTCTGTACTGTATACTTTGTTGTTGGACACTCCTGCCATCCACAGGATATAAAAGCTCTAGTAGAAAAATAAAGAAAGAGACCTAAGTCGAGGAAGATTGAGCAAACATGGAAGACTAAATGTGTCATTCCCTATGAGATCATCACAAAAGATAAAAAATGAGGTTACTAGAACATGCTCAACACCCCCAAACTTCATGTGGCAGAATAAATATTGCATGTCCTAGCTCTTATGATCCTCAAGGGACTCTGATATATCAAACTGGTACTAACATTCCTCCACAAGAGCAAATTCAGGAAGTTCTAAAAACTGGTCTAGTGTATGATCTAATTAAGTTCCCAACATTAAGAACTATACCGCAGAGAAAAGAGAATAGTAGTGATCAGAGAGATACATGTGGAAACAACAAAAACCTTCCCAATAAAGGAGACCTTACTAAATCCCCTCAATGAATAAGATCATCTGGAATGTGCGATGTTTTATAAATGGCACAATCAAAAGGTGTTGAAGCATTATTTTAAGAATAATCATATTAATCTTGGACAATTGGTGGAAACTATAGTTAAAGAACACAACTCAATGAATGAAGCTAATCATATCATTCCTAACTGGAAAAACCTTCCTTATTAACAGGATGTAGTTAATGGTAGGATTTGGATAGTTTCGGATCCAAATTGTTACACGATAACTCACATATCCTCTACTTCTCAAATTATACTTTGTCACTTAACTACCACTACTAGTGATGTTTAGTATCTCTTTTAATGTCATGTATGGATTCAACACTACAGAAAAGAGAAAATCCTTTTGGGATAAGTTAATAGAGATTAGCCAAGGTGACTCACAACCATGTATAAAAATAGATGATTCTAATGGTATACTTCACCAGAATGATAGAATATATGGGGATCCTGTCACATCTGTAGAGATCAGAGATATCACTGAGTGCATCCAAGATATACAGATGCATGAACTACCTTGGAGGTGATATTATTATAAATGGAGCAATAAACAGCTGGGAAGAAATAAAATATGTAGAAGAATTTATAGAGTATTTAGGAACTGAGATTTGATGATCCAATGGGGACATGTATTTGCTACGTATGATCTTCCTAATACCTCTGATCATTTTCCCATCCTACTCAAAATTGAAAAGGTTATATGGAGGGCCAAAACTTCCTTTATATTCTTTAATATTTGGGGTGATCGTTAAACATTTGATAATATTGTTCCATTAGTCTAGAATAAACAGAGTCCAAAAGGAAAGATGACCAAAGTGTGGAAAAAACTCAAAGCTCTAAAGCCTGTGCTTAAGACACTGAATAAGGAAGAATTCTTGAATATTACAAAATAGATCACCAAAGCCAGAATGGATATTGCCCAGGTCCAAAGCGAGCATATGTATTGACCAAGTCCAAATCCAGATAGTTTCACAATGCTTATATGAGCTACTACATAAAGAAAAATAATATTTGCAGGATATTGAAAGATGGAATAATATTGAAGAAAGTGCCCTAAGACAGAAATCAAGAACCCACTAGATAAAGTTAGGAGATGCCGAAAATAAACACTTTTATTCAGTGATGAAGTAGAGGAATACCAGGAAAAAAATACATGAGCTTAAATCTATCACAATGGTTAAACTGACTGATCCGGACAGCATAAAAAATGGGTTATGGACTTCTATAAATTATGGAAACAACCAAACCAATTCTTTCTAATGTCAACATACAAGCAATGCAAAAGGGCCCCACTGTTTCTCATGCTAAAGGAGTGGAGTTATAAAAATATGTCACTTAAAAGGAAGTATATGAAGCACAAAAAGCAATAGGAGATGATAAAGGTCCTTGAGTAGATTGATACAATTCATATTTATTTAAAAGTTCATGGAGAACAATTAAAGAGGATATTTGTGATGCAGTGATGGAGTTTTTTCAATCAGGGAAAAAATACATACCTATTAATTGTATTATGATAATCCTGATTCCCAAGAATGCTGCACAAAATAACATCAAAGATTATCGGCCAATTGCCTGTTGCTCTACCCTTTACAATATAATTGCCAAGATTATTGCTACAAGGTTTTAGCAAGTTATGCCTACCATATTATGTGAAGCACAATCTAGATTTGATCCTGGTAGGAAAATATCTAACACCATAATTCTTGCCAATGAACTAGTGAGAGCCTACGCTAGAAAGCATATCTCACCCAGGTATACGATCAAAATTGATCTACATGAAACATATGCTTCTGTAGAGTGGAGCTATGTGAAACAAATGCTAGAAGGAACTTGCTTTCCTATTAGATTCATTTAGTGTATTTTAGAGTGTGTGCAAACTGTTCACTATTCAATCATAGTAAATGATGAGCCTACTGAACCTTTTGATGCTGCTAAGGGAGTTAGATAAGGAGACCCTATCTCTCCCTATTTGTTAGCTATTTCTATGGAGTATTTGACCAGATGTCTAGGTAATTTCAAAGCAAATAGACAGTACAAGTATCATCCCAAGTGCTCCAAACTTTGTATTACTAAACTATGTTTTGTAGATGATCTTTTATTGATTGCAAGAGGTGATCAGTCTTCTATTGCTGCATTATACCAAGCAAACATTGGTAAGAGCTCTTTCTACTTTGATTGCATCAATGAGAAAATACAAGAGAGCTTATTACTGCAGGTTGGTTTTACCCTTAGGGTATTACCATTCAAATATCTAGGTATACCACTATCCACCATGAAGATGTCTATCGGCCAATGGGCTCCTCTTATTTATAAAATTGTAGCAAGTATTTCTTCTTGAACTACAAAAACACTTTCTTATACAGGTAGAAAGCAACTAATTTAGCTCAATTGTTTGTGATTCCCTCTAAGATCATAACGCTTATTGAGGCCTACTGTAGAAGTTACATTTGGTCAGGAACAAACACTATTAAAAAAAGGGCCATAATAGCATGGGACATGATGTGCCTTCCCAAGTCAGCAGGTGTACTAAATCTTATTAACCTATAAATATGGAACAAGGAAGGAATAACAAAGTGATGTTGGTATTTAGCTCATAAAGCTGATAAGCTTTGGATCAAACGAATTCACAATTTCTACATCAAGAACCATCATATCATATCAACTCCACTACCACAATAGGAATCTTGGATGGTTAAGAAGATTATTGTAGCCAGGAATTTACTTGAAAAAACTCAATTACTTTGACAAACAAATGTTACCATCAAGATGATCTACTTACAACTTATTGAGGATAGAGATAGAGTTCCTTGGACAAGTATGATGTTTTCAAATGTAGCTAGACCTAAAACTAGATTCATGCTTTTGTTGCACTTACAAAATAGACTCCTAACTACTGATAGTTTAATACCATGGCCATAGACGCTGACTAGAAGTGTAAAATTTTTCAAGGAGATTTGGAGTAGAGAGATCACCTTTTTGTATCCATTCACTTCACTAAAATCATGTTCCATAGATTACTAAACTGGATGAGCATATCAACATATCATGCAACATGGGAGCAACATTCCTAGTGGATTATTCTAAACACAAAAAGACAAGACACATAATGCTCAACTCCTCAAATTGGTGTACACTGAATATTTTCATGTAGTGTGGATGGAAAGATATAAGAGAACATTTGAAGACAAACATAAGTAGTGGATAATAGTATCAAAGGAGATAGCTCAGTTGATATGAGAAACAACTCAGGTTACTGTTTTAAATTTTGTTATGGAATGTTCTCTTAGTATTCAATGAAGAGAGAAATTGTGGCTCAATCTAGAGCTGAAGTAGAGTACATACCAGCTACATTAGCTGCAAATGAAGCTCTTTTGGATTCGGGAGCTGTTGGCAGATTTGTACTTGGAGCAAAAGAAGAGCACTGAAATATTTGTTGATAATCAACCTGCAATTTCAATTGCAAATAATCCCTTTTCACATGGAATGAAATAAAACTTCAATATCAAGCTTTATATCTTGAGGGAGGTGAAAAAGAATAGAGATATACACTAAGTGCACTACAAAATTGATTTTCAGACTATTGAAATTTTAAGTAAGGCCCTACCTAGAGCATGGTTTCAGTTTCATAGAAGAAGACTTGAGGTTGTTGCTCTTGAGTCAAGGATGAGTGTTGAAAGTGGTGCTTCAAATGCTAGAGATTATTTCGACCTTACGTTTTTTCAGTATAGCACTTTAAAATGGGATTAGGTTCAGATAATAAGGTTGTAGGTTTGGGTAGAATCTGATTAGCCAGTCGCTATATTTTAGGCTTTAGTTATATGATATAAGGTTAACTTATTTTACTCATTTTTTTTAGATTTTTAAGTTATGAATCTATGTATTTATAGTGCAGTTATTATTTCTATAAACCAATGCAACTTAGCCTTGTTATTTTCCTTTTCTTTCTGTAACACCCCATATTCGAGAAGCTCCAAAATGCATATTTTCAAGACTTGCAGGTGCCACCAACAGAGGCCAAACTATGGACCGTAGTATGGGCCACGGACAGTAGGTAGGGTCCGTGGTTGGCCGCACAAATATCCCTAGAAATTCGTGACCCACGTCAGGACCTACGGACCTAGGTGGGACTATGGTCTGTGGTCCAGGTTTGTGGATCGTGACCCTCAGCACCCAGCCTCAGACGCCAAACGACGCCCTACAAAGATGGACCGTCGGTCAGTCCACGGTCTGTCGGTTAGGGAATGTTGGTGGCCTCGTCAGATTTTAAGTGGGGGTCATTTTGGTGTTTTCCCTATGTGTTGGACATTTAAACTACGTCGGTTCACACCTAAACTTTAAGCCTAATGATTTAGTCAGAACTTATCAAAATATTCATTCACCAAAATTGGCAAGAACTTAGAGAAAAAAAGAGGAGAAAGCATCGACCAACCCCTCAAGAACACGCCACATGTTTTCTTCAGTTCCAGCCCCGAAATTGAAGGATTTCTCCATATATTTTGTCACCAGGTATGTGAAATTTAACTAGTGGATTTCTTTCATCCACTAGGTCCCTATAATTCAGTCATATTCTTGATTTGCTATATCTTTCTTAGACCTAGGGTTTTTAAAAACTTAGATATTGGTTCTAATTTAGCTGTTATAGTATTCTTCATCGGATTACCAAGTTTTCGCGAAATCATTGCGTAGTTCGTTGCATGAAACTCAGAACCCTAGTTGTCTAGATTCTCTTAGTTCATGAATTAAACTTGCTAGGTCAGTTAAATAGATATACATGCTCCAGTTTTGAATATTTCATTATCAGTACCTCAATGTTGCATTCTCATATTTGCATGTCAAAATATTGAGCTATCCAGTATTTTAGGTATGTTGTGTCGTACACATTTCCACTTAGGAGTAGATATAGCACCGAGTTGGACTAGGGTTTGGGGTACCCTCGTAGTCCCAGAACTAAATGCCCACGTAGGTTTATAAGTCCCCTATGTTGGGAATTCAATTTAATGATCACGCCAGTCATACCTTTATACCCCTGGCAAGGTATATAGGGTCCTCTCGATGAGGCATATACATCGGACTCTGCATTTAGCTCACATGGTTTTATGTCGGTTAATAGGATCTCCCACAGTCATACTCTAGTGTATTTGACCAGGTTTTCAGTTATACTTCAGTATTCAGTCTCAACATGTTAAATTCATAAATAGTACTTTGTCATTGCATTTAGTTCAGTTTTGAGTTATATTTCAGTATCTATGTTTCTGTTCAGATTATGTCATTGCTCTATTATGCTTGTTCAACGTTTATACTTTGTCCAACTATTATCTACATCCTGCATGGTCAGTATATTCCAAGTACTGACGTATACTTTGCACTACATCCTTTCATGATGTAGGTTCATGTATTAAACATGTAGATCATGCATAGATCAGTTCCCGATCCGTATTCAGAAGCTTCAATGGTGAGTCCTCATACTTTGAGGAAAATATACATGTCTTTTATATTCACTCTTTTATTTCAGTTTTCAGTGTTGGTATAGTTAGCAGGGGGCATGTCCCATCAACTTTAGTCAGTAGAGGCTTTTCAGACATAGTATTAGATTCAGCTTTAGATTTCAGTGAATGTTCAGTACCGTTGAACTCTTAGTAGTTTTGTATATATTTAGATCAGTAATGGGTATTCCCCATCTTTCAGTTATGTCTTATTTTAGCTTCTGCATAATATCTCTTATTCAATTATTATTAGTATGCTTGATATATTCTAGAAACAGGGTTAGCTTGAGGTCACTCGTGATCCTAGGTCCCATGTTACGTCAAGGGGGGTAGCCTCGGGGCATGACAAACTTGGTATCAGAGATTTAGGTTCAAAAGTCCTAGGATGTCTGAAAGTCACACTAAGTAGAGTCTCTTTCGTGGGTGTGAAGTGAACCACTTCTAATGAGAGGGAGGCTACGAAGTGTTTTAGGAAAAACATCACTTTCTTGCTATTCTTATCATGCGTGGGTATGGCATGATCTCCTTTCTAATTCATTTTTATGTGTTTCAGATCATGCCTCCTCGTAGAGCTTATGCACAAAATGCTAATGCACGTAGGGCTAACACAGATCCTCTAATCGTGGATGATGAGGTTATGAATGTAGAATTCTAAAATGCGATGCAACATTTCACTCAGAGTGTAGCCAACGAAAACAATCAGCAGATCGTTGTTCTTACTAATACTAATGGTGGATCAATGGCAACTAGAGTTCAAGATTTTGTTCGAATGAATCCGCCTGAGTTTCTAGGGTCGCCGATTGGTGAGGACCCACAAAAATTCATTGATGAGGTTAAAAAAATCTTTGGAGTGATGCAAGTGACTGGTAATGATAGGGTAGAGTTGGCATCCTACCAGCTTAAGGATATGGCTCACATCTGGTTCACTCATTGGAATGAAAACAGGGGTGCGGATGCAGCTCCCGTGACTTGGGAATGCTTTACTTGAGCTTTTCTAGACAGGTTCTTCCTGAGAGTGTTGAGGGAGGCTAAAGCTCAAGAGTTCATAAATTTGAGGTAAGCTACCATGTCAGTCCAAGAGTATGGGATAAAGTTCACTCAACTATCCAGGTATGCTCCACATATGGTTGCCGATCCAAGGGCGCAAATGAGTAAGTTTGTGTTTGGGGTATCCGACTTGGTGAAGACAGAGTGCATGAATGCTATGCTGTTAGAGGATATGAATATCTCTAGGCTTATTCATGCTCAGCAAGTTAAGGGAGATAAGCTTAGGAAAATGGCGAAAGACAACAAGAAGGCTAGAACAGGGAATTATGAATACTCTCAGCAGAAACCGAGTGGTGGGAATCGCTCATAGTTTTAGTAGAGGTCTAGAACCCCAGCATTTTCATCAGCTAGTGCTCCATCCCCTAGCTTTCAACAGGATAAAAAGGGTAGGGCATCGGGCTCTAAGTCTCAGGGGAGTAATTCATGTAACCAGACTTTCCCAACTTGTCCAAAGTGTGGTAAGAACCATCCGGGCGAGTGTCTTACGGAAAAGGAAGGGTGCTTTGGGTGTGGTCAGTCTCGCTATAGGTTGAAGGATTTCCCGTCTACCTGTCATGGGCAAGGAGGTAACAATAATAGGGCTCAGTCTACAGTTCCAGCAACACCAACAGATCGCCCAACTTCATTTGGTACAGGTGGCGGTCAGTGCCAGAACAGGTGTATGCTTTCCAGGCTCACAAGGACCAAGAAGATTCTCCTGATGTGGTCACTAGTGCATTATGAGTCTTTCATTTAGATGTTTATTGTTAGATCCAGGGGTTACTCTTTCCTTTGTAACTCCCTATATAGCAGCAAACTTTGGTGTCAGTGCAAAAACTCTTTTAGAACCTTTCTCAGTCTCTATTCGAGTTGGTCACCCAAATATAATTAGATGGGTATACATAAATTAGCCAGTCACAGTATCCCAAAAAGTCACCTCAACAGATCTTTTAGAGTTAGAAATGGTAGACTTTGATATCATTCTAGGCATGGATTGGTTAAACTCCTGTTATGCCTCAATCGATTGTAGAACTAGGATCGTTCGATTTCTGTTTCCAAACGAGCCAGTCTTAGAATGGAAGGGTAGTAGCTCAGTGTATGTGGGTTGATTTAATTCTTACCTTAGGGCTAGAAAGGTGATCTCTAAAGGGTATGTATATCATCTTGTTTAGGTTAATGATTCAAACTCCGAAACCCCAACTCTTGAATCAGTTCTAGTAGTAAATGAGTTTGCAGAAGTGTTTCTAGAAGATATTTTGCGAGTTCCTTCCGAAAGGGAAATTGACTTTGGAATTTATCTCATTCCCGATAGCCAGCCCATTTTGATTCCTCCTTACAGATGGCTCTAGCCGAGCTTAAGAAATTGAAAGAACTGTTAAAAGACCTTCTAGATAAGGGCTTCATCAAACCTAGTATCTCCCCATGGGGTGCTCCAGTGTTGTTCGTGAAAAAGAAAGATGGTTTTCTCAGAATATGCATTAACTATTGTCAGTTGGATAAGGTCACCATCAATAATAAGTATACCATCCCCAAGATTGATGACTTGTTCGACCAACTTCAGGGTGCTAGTTGCTTTTCGAAGATAGACCTCAGATCTGGTTATCATCAGTTGAGAGTCAGATATAGTGACATTTCAAAGACAGCCTTCAAGACTCGATATGGTCACTACAAATTTATAGTTATGTATTTTGGACTAACAAATGCTCTTGCAGCTGTCACGGACTTAATGAATAGTGTGTTCAAACAATATTTTGATTTCTTTGTTATTGTGTTTATTGATGATATCCTCATATATTTTCGGAATGAGGAGGAGCATGCGACTCATCTTAGAGTTGTTCTGAAACTCTCAAGGATCGCCAGTTATTCTCTAAGGTCAGCTAATGTTAATTCTGGTTACACTAAGTCTCTTTCCTTGGTCATATGTTATCTAGCGAAGGAATCTGAGTGGATTCTCAGAAAATACAGGCAGTAAAAAAATGGCCCAGACCCACCTCTCCAACAGATATCAGAAGTTTCTTGGGTTTCGCCGGTTATTATAGGAGATTTGTTGAAGGATTTTCATCCATAGCTTCCCTATTGCACAAGTTTACTTAGAAGAAGGTCAAATTTCAGTGGTCAAAACTGAAGACTAGGTTGACTACAACTCTTGTCTTGACTCTACCAGATAGTTAAGACAGTTATGCGATTTATTATGATGCATCCAGGGTCAACCTAGGTTGTGTGTTGATGCAGTGATGTAAGGTCATAGTTTATGCTTCTAGACAGCTTTAGGTGCATGAGAAGAACTACCCGACTCATGACCTCGAGTTTGCAGCTGTAATATTTTCCCTAAAGATTTGGATTCATTACTTGTATGGGGTTCACATAGATGTGTTCACAGATCATAAGAGCCTTCAATATGTGTTCATCCAGAAAGAGTTGAATCTTGGTCAGGGAAGATGGCCTTAATTCCTGAAGGACTATAATATGAATGTACTTTACCATCCTGGTATGGACAATGTAGTTTATGATCTCTCAGCAGACTATCTATGGGTAGTGTAGCACATGTTGAGGAAGAAAAGAAGAAATTAGAAAAAGATGATCACTGGCTTGCTCGTTTAGGAGTTGTTATTACGGACATATTCGATGGTGGTGTGATAGTTCAGAATAGATCTAAATCTTCATTGGTAGTGGAGGTTAAGGGAAAACAGGATAGTGGTCTGATATTACTTCAGTTGAAAGGTGCAGTTCATCAGCAGAAAGTAGAGGTTTTCTCCCAAAGGGGAGATGGTGTTCTTCGTTATCAAGGTCACTTATGTGTTCTTAATGTGGGTGAGTTGAGGAAGCACATCCTTACAGAAGCCCATAATTTTAAATATTCTATTCATCCAGGTGCCTCTAAGATGTACTGTGATCTGTGGGAAGTCTTTTGGTGGAACGACATGAAGAGAGACATAGCAGATTTTGTGGGTAAGTGTCCTAATTGCTAACAGGTTAAGGTAGAACATTAAAAACCAGGATATATGACTGAAGATATTAACATTCCTACATGGAAGTGTGAAGTAATAAACATGGACTTTATTACGGGTTTACCTCGTACTCACAGACAACGTTACTCTATTTGGGTGATAGTGGACAAAATTACTAAGTCCGCTCACTTTTTGGTTGTCAAGACTACAGATTCAGCGGAGGATTATGCTAAAGTTTACATTAATGAAATAGTCAGGTTGGATGTGATTCCTTTGTCTATCATCTTAAATAAAGGTCCTTAGTTTACCTCTCATTTCTAGAAATCATTTCAGAAAGGTTTTAGTACTCAGGTAAATCTCAGTACAACATTTCATCCATAGAGGGATGGTCATGCCGAGCATACCATTCAGACCTTATAGAACATGTTGAGAGCTTGCATGATCGATTTCAAGGGAAGCACCTACCTCCTATAGAGTTCGACTATAATAATAGCTATTATTTCATTGTTCAGATGGCCCCTTATGAGGCATTATATGGGCGTAGATGCAGATCTCCGATTGGTTGGTTTGAGGTAGGTGAAGCAACATTGATTCGGTCAGATTCTGTTCATGAAGCTATGGAAAATTTTTAGTTCATTAGAGATAGACTTAAGACAGCTCACAGTCATTAGAAGTCCTATGCAGATGTAAGGAGAAACTCAGAGTTTGAGATCGATGATTGGGTTTTCCCTAAAGTGTCACCTATGAAGGGGGTGATGAAATTCAGCTAGAAAGGGAAGCTCAGTCTGAGATATGTAGGTACCTACAAAATCTTGAAGAGGATTGGTAAGGTGGTTTATGCGTTAGACTTGCCAGCAGAACTAGAAGAAGTCCATCCAGTCTTTTACATTTCCTTGTAGAAGAAGTGTGTGGGTGATCCGACATCCATAGTTCCATTAGAGAGTGTGGCTATGAAAGATAGTCTAACTTATGAAGATGTGCTAGTTGAGATTCGTGACCATCAGGTTCGTAAGTTGAGAAATAAAGAAGTCCCTTCAGTGAAGG
Source organism: Solanum chiquidenum (assembly GCA_029582725.1). Lineage (NCBI taxonomy): Eukaryota > Viridiplantae > Streptophyta > Magnoliopsida > Solanales > Solanaceae > Solanum > Solanum chiquidenum. The sequence continues at coordinate 53,821 of JAJOOS010000339.1, forward strand.
TTTTGTGGAGGAGTCAGTCCGTAGAGGGAGCTACTTGGGAAGCAGAAGCAGCCATGAAGGCCAAGTTCCTCATCTCTTCCCTCCCTATTCCGTTTCAGCTCTAGGTAATAGTTCCTCTTCTATCTCTCCGTTTAAACTTACGTAAACTCATCCTCAGAAACTTGTTCCTTCAGTTGTTCTTGCATTTCAGCATAGTTGCATGTTCTTGGAACTCAGTTCAGTTAGATATCAATTTCTATTACTTAGTGGTAGGGATTGCAGCTCCTTCCCTCCATACTCATCTAGTTTAGACTTCATTCGAGGACAAATGTTCCCAAGAGGGAGATAATGTAAAACCTCGAATTCGAGCAAGTCCAAAATGCAGAGTTTTAGGACTTTCAGGTGCCATCGACGGAGGCCAAATAATGGCCCGTGGTATGGGCCACAGACCATAGGTAGGGTCCGTGGTTGGCCACCAAAAAATCCCCAGAAAGTCACGACCCACGGTAGAACCTACAAAACATAGGTGAGACCACAGTCCGTGATCCAGTTCCATGGATCGTGACCCTCAGCACCCAACCTCAGTCAGGGGTCGTTGATGGCCTCGTCATATTTTAAATTGGGATTATTTTGGTCTTTCCCTATGTGTTTGACATTGAAACTACGTAGTTTAACACCTAAACTATGTTGATTTACTCAGTTTAAGCCGTATGATTTAGTCAGAACCTATCAAAACATTCATTCACCGAAATTCACTAAAACTTAGAGAGAAAAAGAGGAGAAAGAGTCGACCAACTCCTCAGGACTACGCAACAGGTTTTCTTCACTTCTAGCCTCAAAATCAAATAATTTCTCCATAGATTTAATCACCAGGCATGTGGGATTTCACTACTGAATTCCCTTCCTCCACTAGGTCCCTATAGTTTAGTCAGATTCTTGATTCGCTATATATTACTTAGACCTAGGGTTTCTAAAACCTTAGATATTGTTTGTGGTTTAGCTGTTATAGTATTCTTAATTGGATTACCATGTTTTCGTGAAATCGTTGCATAGTTCCTTTCATGATACTGAGTACCCTAATTGTGTAGATTCTCTTAGTTCATGAATTACACTTGCTAGGTAAGTTAAACAAATATACATGCTCCAATTTTGAATGTTTCATTGTCAGTACCTTTAATGTTGCATTCTTAGATTTGCATATCAAAATATTGAGCTATCTAGTATTTTAGTTATGTTGTGTCATACACATTTCTAGTAGGGAGTAAACCTAGCAACGAGTTGGAATAGTGTTCAACGTACCTTCATAGTCCCAAAAATTCAAACCCCCATAGATTTATAAGTCCCCTATGTTGGTCATCAGATTTAGTGATAACACCAGCCATGCCTTCATACCCCTGGAAATGTATATTGGGTCCTTTTGATGTGGCGTATACATTGGACTCCATGTTTAGCTCACGTGGTTTTATGTCGGTTAATAGTAGCTCCCACAGTTCGACTCTAGTGTATTTGACTAAGTTTTCAGTTATACTTCAATATTCAGTCTCAACATGTTAAATTCATGATTAGTACTTGGTCATTGCATTTGGTTCAGGTTTTAGTTATATTTCAGTATCTATGTTTCTATTGAGATTATGTCATTGTTTAGTTATGTTTTTTTAGTCTTTATACTCTGTTAAGATATTATCTATATCCTGCATTCTCAGTATATTCCAAGTACTGACACATACTCTGTGCTACATCCTTTCATGGTGTAGATTCAGGTATTCCGCATCCAGATCACGCATAGATCGGTTCCCTATCCATATTCATCAACTTCAGTGGTGAGTCCTCATACTTCGAGGACAATAGACATGTCTTTCATATTCAGTCTTTTATTTCAGTTTTTAGTTTTGCTAGAGTTAGCTGGCGGCATGTCCCAACAACTCTAGTTTGTAGAGGGTTTTCGAACATAGTATTAGATTCAGCTTTAAATTTGAGTGAATGGGCTATATCATTGATCCCTTAGAAGTTTTATATATAATTAGATCAGTATTGGGTATTCACCATCTTTCAGTTATTTGTTGTTTTAGCTTTCGCATAGCATCACTTATTCAGTTATTATTAGTATGCTTGATATATGCTAGACACAAGGTTAGCTTGGGGTCACTCGTGATCGTAGGTCACGTGTTACGTCAAGGAGGGTATCCCCAGGGCGTGACACTTTCTTTGTTTATATTTGTTATTCTCATACACTTATCCATCGTGAATTTAACTATAGGTTCCCCATGATTATTTATATTCAATAGGTTTTAGTATTGTTTTAGTCATGTTTTGGATTTGTTGTATTGGTCCAACAACGCTGTATAAAAATTTTGAGGATTAGAATTAAGGTTCAGCTCTCCCACAACCAAGGGTTAAAGAGAGGAACAAGAAGTCATGGAAGGTTTTACTTCGCCATTCATGTCGCTCTTGTGATGTAGAAGCGAGCAACTATTCAGTTTCTTGATTCGATTCGTGTCGTGAGTATTTATTGATTTGAAGTGAATCCTAAGTGTATAAGGTGGAATTTTACTATCTTTGTCGACTTAAAATATGATTGATAAAGAGGTTTAAAATTTATGTGAAATGAATAAAAAAGAGAAATATGATGGAAGGAGGATTCAAAATGACTATTGTGAATGAGTGCTATTGAACCCCTTGACTTTCCACATGCATCATTTAGATTTCATTCATAATAAGTGCACTTAATATCTCTCTCTATATATTGTTGTTTATAAACATATAATGATAGTGGTTAATAGAATATATACTTTATTTTGATTAATCTTTATATTTACATTTTTATCCATAAATGTGATGACTTTATAAGGGCATTTTAGCAATCAAACTTTTAACATTTTTGCGTCACACTTTTAGTAGAATACTAGTTCTAAATACATGTGTTGTACGTGAGTCCCATATCTAGTATTACAAACTGTTTAAATATTAATTAAATTGGAATTCAATAAACAACAAACACAATGAAAAGAAAAGTACAATCGAAACATAATTATTTTGCTACTCATCCAACTCTTATTCTCAAGTAATTTTATACAAAGGTATCACAAACTCAAGATAATAAAAAACAAATAAAAAAATTATGAGATATGTTTTGCTAGTACATAACAACACTTTCAATAATTGATGTATAAAATAAAAAATAGAAATCAGAAAGAGCTTAATCTCACACAATGGAGGTGGTTGGAATTACTCAAGTATTATAACATGAGTATTCTTTATAACCCAGGTAAGGCTAATGTTGTTGCTGATGCCTTAAGCAGGTTGTCTATGGGTAGTACCGCCCATGTTGAGGAAGAAAATAGAGAGTTTTCGAAAGATGTGCATAAACTTGCACGCTTAGGAGTCCGACTAATGGATTCCACAGAAGGAGGAGTAGTGGTGATGAATGGGGCTGAATCTTCATTAGTGTCAAAAGTGAAAGAGAAGCAAGAACAAGAACCAATTTTTCTTGAATTGAAGGCAAATGTTAATAAGAAAAAGGTATTAGCTTTTGAACAAGGGGGAGATAGTGTATTGAGATATCAAGGTAGATTTTGTGTACCAATGGTGGATGGACTCCAAGAGAGGATCATGTAGGAAGCTCATAGCTCCAGATATTCTATTCATCTGGGTTCCACAAAGATGTATCGTGACTTGAGAGAGGTGTATTGGTGGAATAGCATGAAGAAGGGCATTGCATAATTTATTGATAAGTGTCCGAATTGCCAACAAGTTAAAGTAGAGCACCAAAGGCCCGGTGGTTTGGCTAAGAATATAGAACTTCAGGAATGGAAGTGGGAGATGATTAATATGGATTTCATCACAGGTTTACCAAGGTCTCGCAGGCAACATGATTCCATTAAGGTGATTTCTGATAGAATGACAAAATTAGCCCACTTTTTGCCAGTGAAGACTACCCATTTAGTAGAAGATTATGCTAAGCTATATATTCCAGAAGTGGTAAGACTTCATGGGGTTCTGGACTCCATTATTTCAGACAGAGGTGCGCAATTTTGAAAGTCTTTTCAGAAATGCTTGGGTTCAAAGGTGAACTTGAGTACTCATTTTCATCCTCAGACTGATGGGCAAGCGGAGCGCACTATTCCGACCTTAGAGGATATGTTGAGGGCTTGTGCGATTGATTTCAAAGGTAATTGGGATGATCACCTACTTCGTATTGAGTTTTCTTACAACAATAGTTACCACGCTAGCATCTAAATTGCTCCTTATGAAGCTCTTTACAGGAGAAGATGTAGATCTCCTATTAGATGGTTTAAAGTTGGTGAAGCAGGGTTGATAGGACCAGATGTAGTTTTTCAAGCCATGGAGAAAGTGAAAGTGATTCAAGATAGGTTGAAGACGGCGCAGAGTCGTCAGAAATCCTACACTGATGTTAGGAGAAGAGAGTTAGAGTTTGATGTTTGTGATTGGGTGTATTTGAAAGTTTCACCCATGAAGGGCATTAGGCAATTTGGTAAGAAGGGGAAGCTTATTCCCCGGTATATTTGACCTTATCGAATAGCCAAGAGGATTATCAAAGTAGCTTATGAGTTGGAGCTACCACAAGAGTTAGCAACGGTTCATCCGGTATTTAACGTCTCCATGTTGAAGAAGTGCATAGGTGATCCTTCAT
>JAJOOS010000340.1:0-45669 GCA_029582725.1 Solanum chiquidenum
TTTTTGAATTATTAAAGGTTGGAATTAAAAAAAATGAAAATTCATTAGACTGGGCCCATGTACCACGTGCTGAAGTCTTATTGGTTACTTTTTCAAGATAGTGTGCGTGGATTACACACACAACATTTTAAAAGCTTTATTATCATTTTGTGTTCAATAACAACATATTCATCAATATTAGAGTGTCTAATAGGTACTAGTTGATGAGTCCACAATTTGGACTCATTTAGGGCTTCATTTTAATAGAATTAATGTCCTCAAATGCATTTTTTGTCTCAATAACTGATGTAAATCCTTAAGTTTTAGGTATTTGGAGTTTGAGGCAAAGCATGGACACTACTTGGCAAAAGGGAACAAAACAACTGAAAAGACGTAGAAAAGAAGGCCTGAGGATCGCCTAATGCATTAGGCGAATCGCCGAATGGCCTTAACCTCGCCCAAAGTTCCAGTGTGCTGAGCCCTGAAGGAAAAGATCAAGTTGGCGATGAAAGGGAGCAGTCGGCGCGTCGCCGAACAGTTCCGTGAAGCAGTACTATATCTCCCAATGATCCAAAACGCGAATATGCTGAAGGCAAAAGCTGAAAGGCGATGAAGCAGACGAAAGGGCGGATCGCCGATTGCATTGGCAATCCCGACTAACTGCGCCGAGTGATCTTTCGCAGCATATTTTTTGGCAACTATAAATACTAGTTTGAATTTTTATCTTAGTATGCTATTTCAGAGACAACATTTTATTTTCTAAGTTTTCAAGTAGAGAACATTTTGCTTAACTTTTGAAGATTTGAAGACTTCCAATTGGAAGTGAGTGTTGAAAATTCTTCATCTTAGACTCGATTGAAGTGAATATAAATCATACCCAGTTGATGTTACTTTGATTTGGTATCATTTTCTTCCTTCTTTCTATGTCTAGCTAAAACCTCAATTCTTGGGGTGTGATTTTGTGAATATGAGTTAGATTTCCTGTTGGGTATTGCTTATTGTTAGTCTATTTGTTGTTTAAATGTGATTTCATTTAGTAGTTGTGTTTGAACTTAATGGGATTTTAGTTGCAAATACAATTTCATCTTAGTGTTTTTGGCTTGCTCGAGAGAGAGGTTTTACAACTAAGACTACTAAATCGATAGCCGGTGGTTATTGGGTCATCGTGGGTTCAGCTCGAGAGAGTGAATCCTAGGCGTTTTCCCACACATTCAGCTCGAGAGAGTGAATGGGCTAAGGAGGAGGCTGTGCTTAAAAGCAGCAATTCGGTGTTCGAGAGAAACTGAGTTGATTCAGGGTAAGTTGCTCGAGAGAGAATTTACCCCCACTAAAGTCTAGCCTAGTTACAAATGTTCAGCAATTGACTATCAATAGCATTAACCCGATTGTGTAGTTTATCCCATATTCCTATCACATCCCAAGAATCCCGTCTCCCTAATTCACATCTTCTTATTTTCGCTGTTTTTGTTCATTAATTGAATACAAACCCCCCATTGATAATTGACATTTATGTCAACCCCTTAATTTATTATGTTTTTACTCGATAATGTTTTTAGCTATAGTTAACTCTAGCATATTCGCTCTTAACTCTTAATTCTCAGAAACTGCTCCCTTGGGACTCGACCCCAACCCATTCAATTGGGTTATATTACTATTGTACGATTGTAGACACTTGAATTGGAAGTTGTGTCTTGATTACGCAAGCATCATAGTTGAGGTGTCTAAGTGAATTATGCGGACAACTTTAGGAGGTTGCAGATGACTTAAGCCTTTATTTTAAGTATGTTATGTTACATATATGTTAATGTAAGGCTAAATGATTGGACTCATCCTTATATATGTTTTTGAACGAAGATTAAATGATACTTATGCATGAACCCCGACTGTTTTCTCTACCGTTCTTTTCTTATGTTTATGATTTTGGAAACCTTATTTCATTGTTCCTACATATACTTTATAATATATTATCTTAGTTTTCTTATGTACTTAGTAAATTTCATGTAGTGACACATAGTTTTCTCTGCGCTGCATCCTTTTATGATTTAGGTTATCGCGCTCGTACTCAGACTTGTGGCTAGTAAGGTTGCAACATTTCCATTTAACATTTGTGAGCCCTCCTCATTCGGAATTTTATTAATTTAAGTTACTAGACATACCTTTATTTTATCTTTGATTTTGAGGTAGCTTGGGGTCATGTCTCGACAGACTTAAGTTTTTGATGTAACGACTTATTTCAGACAGTAAAACTGTAGTTTCATGATTTTTCTAAACATTATTATTCAGTTATAAATTTCAGTTTCTTCTTAGTTTCTTTATTTGATGCTTTGATATGTATGTCATGGGTTAGCTTGTGATCACTCATGGTTTCATGTACCGTGTCTTGGTTGAGATATAGACTCAAGTCGTGAAAAATTGGTATTATAGCACTAGGTTCAAGTGTCCTAGGATGTTTGAAAAGTCGCATCTAATAGAGTCCTTTTTATGGGTATGAAGCACACCACACTTATAAGGGGGAGGCTACAAGATGTCCCAAGACCACGCTCTTCCCTTTTGAGTTTGCTCTTAGGTGTCCTAGCCTGAAGAAGGAAAGACGAGGCATAGCAAATGCTAAGACGATGGAAGCAATATTTCTCTCATTTCATACTCTAGATCATGGAATAGGGCTATTTCCTAAGAAACATATGAAAATTCATGTGTTGCTCCGAGTTGTCTAACTATTCCTAATATTTGAGGTGATATAAGTAGTAAAGCTCCATTCCTACTAGTAAGGTGTTCTCAAATAGAACTATCTTCATTTCAAAGATCGTACAAAGGGATTTAGAGGAGCCTATTAGTGTGCCTAAGCCCATCAATTTAAAACCTTACTTTCTTATTTATGTGAATCGTGTTGTTGAGCCAAAACATGATATGCATTCAGATTCTTCTATAACTCTTTGTTACATATAATCAACGAAAGGAGAAAGTAGGTGTCCAGATTCTTGGATAGTATTGGCACCTGAAAGATAGTATAATTTAGGATGTTATGATTTATTAGTAGAATTACCCAAAATTAACGTGTGAATCTAGAAGTGTAGTATTCAAATGGTAGGGATAATGAATATATATGCATATATAGAAGTTATGTATCCATTGAGTTAGAATTAAGGTGATATTTCTTCAGGTGTCAATAGTAAGTTAATGTAGATCTCATAGTAGAGGGTAAAAAAGAAGTTATTTGTTTATGACTTAGATTATGATTGAACTAGGAAAGGAGTTTATGATTCAGGTCATTAATGAAAGTATAAGGTGGTTAAGGATTGATAGATCTAGGTTCTACTTTGTGATTCTAGAAAGGAACAATTTGATGCTTATATAGCTATGAATGGAGTTTAGACGTCATATGGATATGTAGTAGTGATGTGGGAAAAAAATGATATGCTAATGCATTGTAATTAGATAGACTGTAAGATTAAGATCAACTATTATTAATTTGGGGTTTTTAGTGAATTAGTATTTCACAATTCTTATCTAGTAGCTTCTAAGCTAGGATAGTATGTGACGTGGTATTGTTATGCATGTTTTGTATTAGACACTAAGTTTGGAATGTGAATGATCAGCTAGGGTGGAAATAAATGATAGTTTGGGATTAGTGATGCTAGTTTTATGAAATTGATCTAGTAAGCTTAAAGAACCATATGTAAGAATTTAAGTTTATTAATCATATATTACTAAAAGTGGGAATAAAAAAAGTTCAAAGTTGAATTATAAAAATGCCCTTTGTTAATTTTAATATATAAAAATATCTTTTTCATTAACTTTTAAAATTAAATTAATAGACTTCTAAACAATATACATTGAATCTGATTGTAAAAAGTTGTTCAATATTCCCACATTTATTGGAAGTTCCAATTTCTTAGTTATTACCTGTATTAGTTCAATTAAAATGTTTAATTCCTCTCATCTTCCATGGGAGTAATATCTTTATCACATGACCTTTTCAAATTCTTTATAGGATTTTATAAATCTTGACAGAAAAAATTATAATATTCACAGCTTATGCAGCTTCTACAAGCTTTTCATCGTCATGCATTCATCACCCATTTCCTACTTTTGGGGTTCAGTTACAAAACAATATTGAGCTTTGGGTTTAATAATTATATTGCTTCATCGTGGAAATGTTGGAGGAAAAACATATTATGGTCCTTCTTTCAATTTTGATAATGCCTTTACTTGAGTATCAGGAACAGGCCGCAAAAAATCAAATAATTTATGCATAAATATTCTTAATTATTTTTTGATTTATATGATGAAACTTATTTTAAGTCTCATGGATAAGATTTTGATGCATTTCAGAAGGATTTATGATGACAAAACAATTCAGTTATACTCTAGAGTACTCCTAGCAGGTATCATACATTATGATACTCTACTCATCTTTTACGTGTTAGCATAATAGCATCGCGCCCTAACCCATACTCATGCACCTCTTACAGAATCATGTCCATGCTCAAATTCTAGACTAGAAAGCAATATTCATAACAACAACCCCCATACTACTCCATGAATCTATATGACTTCTAGCTCTATGATATGCAACTCATGATGCATGCACCCATGATTTCTCAATATTCTCAATCCTATGTACTCATGATACATTCTTGGTGACTATTGAAATCATAATACGTTATGTATATTTTTTATTTGATTTCTTAAGCAACTTGTGCCATTAATTTTATTGTTCTAAACCCTAGCTACTTACGTTCACCAATGGTGGTGATAATGGTTATGATATGTTCAATGCCCAAAATGTCTCTCTATGCATGCTTTATGCTTCAAGTACATGACATACTAGCTCGTTCCTATTACACTTATCTCTTCAGGTTCTCCATTTATGAGTATAAAAGTCATAATAAGTATAAGTTATGATTTAACATTATCTCTCTTATTCTAGGTCCTCACTACTCCTTTAGTAACCCTCCCTATGTTGCGATAGTGATGTTGTGAGCAGTTGAATGATGGTTTTAGATGAGAAGGTAGCTGTCTCTTATTGTGAAGATAAGGGTATGCTTATAGACCTAAGGTTATAAAAGTAGAAGGAGATCAAAGATCTATCATATTAAATAATTAGATTAAAAGTGTTGGTATATGATCTCTTGATAGTAGTCCTTGAAAAGTTTAGCCTGTAAAGATGTTAGGAAAGCTAACGGCTATTAGATGGGTTACTTACCTTGAAGTTAATGAAGTGGTTATAGTGATAGGCTTGAATAGTGTTGATAACATGTGGACGAATGCATTTTGCACTATAAGTTTCTTGATTTGAACTCGAGGTTAGTTGAATGGGGTAGTAAGAAGAAGTAGTATTCTTGAGATGGAATTCCCTATAGAAATATAAGATTAGAACATTAATCTGGTTTGTAACACCTTTTGAGTTCAGGTTAAGCTTGAACATTGTGAGAGCATGTAGTTAGACTCAGACTTGAGTAGAAGTAGACACATACGTGCTTGTGAGGGTATTAAGTTGCACTTGCTGAAGAGTAGTATTCAAGAGAAGAAGTGTAATTGAGAAGTGTTTCTAAGCTTAAAAGTTAGAAGTTGCAAGGCATAATAGAACTATTCTTACATCATGCCCATGGTATCCAATTTCCTTTCAAGTAGCTTCAAATAAGGTGTGGCCCATGTTCAATATATATCGTTCTTACTTTATGAATCTATGGTGGTGTCTCACATAAATTATGCCCATGATTCCTTCCCTCAAAATGTTATAAGAGTACCCTTTCCTAATCTTCAGAGGCCAACGTAGGCCAAGTTCATGTTCTTCATGCCTATGCTAGTTCTTCAGGCAAATCAATTGAAGTTGCAAAGTAATGATTTAGCATGATTTTAATGGTAATTCAAACCCTTGTGACTTTTAAACATGAAAGCAATCATGATATGAATTACAACTTAAATACATGTTATTTTAAGATATAACTTTTGACCTTATCCTCATATATGATTCAAGATTATAAGTGGTTTATATATATGGGCATTATATGAATATATGTTTTTTGGGAGGACTATTTAGTACCAAGAGGACGCGAGCTTAGAAATTCCAAGTCTCATAACTACGCGCAAACATAGGATTATGTTTCACCGCTTTGTCGGTTGACCTTCTGACCTTGAGAGGCTCAAATTAGTTAATCCACATATCATAAGATATGTTTCTATACTCTGGAAAAGTATAGGGGAGCCCATTCAACTAGGATTATAAGTTTTGCGTCATGAGGTCAAACGACGTATGTCGGTTATAAAGCCGGTAAAATGAGCCCATATTTTGGTAACCTGCCCAACCCGTCCATATTTTAATGGTTGTTGAGTGATTATCAACCCATATTCAATCCATAAAAATATGGGTAAAATACGAAATAGCCAAATGAGTTAAGCTTGCAACTTTTATTCACTCAAAATTCATGATATCACTAAAAATATTGTAACTTCTCTTCTTTTTTATGTTCTTCTATAAAACTAATTATTCTTTTCTATAATTGAAAAGATGAAGTCTTCGGCCCTCCAAAAATGATATATTTTAAATGTACATTTCTTTTATTAATTATAATTATTTTTTATTTGTTTAATATTATATTGGATAACAAATACTAAAATAAGAAAATCATGTATTAGTATTGATATTGGTTAAAGTGCATCAAGCATGTTTTAGTCCTAAAATGCAAATATTCATTTACTTTGAAATTAAAAATATTTTTCCTTGTTATTACATAAACTAGTTTTTGGGTACGCGCGTCGCACGTGTAGCCAAGTATACCCATTACTATAAACCTATAGTATATGAAAATGTGCTCCACTTAATTCCTTAGACATCTTATTATAATGTTTGACTTGTTAATATTAAGTATTTATAGGATTTATGTTGCAATAAAAAGTATAAATGATGGTGGATATAGGAAGATTTTTTACCAATTAGTGTTACACAAATAATTGTTAGAGTAAGAGTGTTTTTTTGAAAATTAAAATAGTTATCTAATTTTATATGAATCATTGATAACAAACTTTATACTTTTAGATCTCTTTATTATTAATTAAAGAGGCAATATACTAATTCATGAGATATTGAACTAATTATAAATGCATGTATTGTCATTCAACATATCTGCCAAATATTTCAGATTATCCATGTAAAGAAAAAATGACCTGGCCTATGATAAAATATCTAATCTTTCATTGATATAATTTTTAATTTCATTTGGAAATAAGAAATCTAATATTGTACATGTTCCACCCCAATAATTATATGAAGTCTAGATAAGTAATATCTATTTAATTGTAATCTAGACACAATTTTTTTTATATAAGTAGTAAACATATTTGACTAAAAAGGAATAAGAAAAGAATCATATATCATATCATATCATATATCATATATATATATAAAAGAGAACCTTAGCCCGCCTACATGGCGCCACCACAAACAAGAATTCACTTTTAATTTATTTATTTCCAAAACTAACCTTCCTTTTTCATGAAAAGTTGTGATAGTTATGAAAAGTTGCGACTTTTATGAAGAGTTGAGACTTTTATGAAAACTTGTGACCTTTCCGAAGGGTTGCAACTTTTCCAAATAGTTGTAACATTTACGATAAGGCACAATAAATATTTGTTCACACTACCCTTTGTTTTCTATAAATAGAGGGATTTCCTCTCATTTTAAAACAACAAAAATTCTGAACCTACTCTTCTTCTTCTTCACAGTTAAATATTTGTGTACTTTGCTCATGTTGAGTTGCTCACTGACAGCATTGCTTATGTTACAGATCTTGGTATGTATTTTTATAATCATTAATTTATGCTTATGTTATTAAGGATAAATGATAAGATGTAATAATTTTCATTTTCCTTTACATTATTAATGTTTGTTACTACGTAATCTTGTATGTAAGACAATATATTATTTTAGTTTTTATGACTGGTAGGTTTTAAGTATTATTTTATAAATTCTGTGATATTAAATTCCCGCGCGAAGCACGGGTAATTTTACCAGTACATTATAAAAGAACATTTAAAACTAATACAAAAATCACTTACAAATGGTCATCACTATAAGCACTTTACATAAAATAGTACAAATAATTCATTATTTTGTTGTAATTCATTATATAGCATGATAACAAAAAGTATTATTTACTTCCAAACATTCTTTACAATTAATCAATCAATCAATTATAGAGTCTTCAATCCAAAAACAATAATAATGTTATTTCCCTTAACAGTTCTACAAAAATTGATGACAACTTTTCTTCTGCGGTCTATGACTACGACGAGAAAAGAAATAAAAAAAGAAGAAAGAAATGATGTACCAAAGATAAGAAAATGGATCTTATTTATAAGAGAGAATTGACATTAACATACTTTAGTAATAAGATAAGATATGAGATTTGTAAATTCATTTCCCTTTCTAGGTGACTTTAAATAGGAAAATCTTTGGTGAGGGGATGAAAGGAAAAAAAATAAAGGAGGTCCATAAGTTTCCTATTTAATTATGTAACCTTTGTTCTTCACTTGTAATTCATTGAACAATATAATTAGGAATCCTTTTGACTTCTTGATAATAACTACTTATAAAAATTTAATATTAATTCACCATACAACATGAATAAATTATAACTGAAAGAATTTGATATATTTGATATTGACTTAATGTGTAGTTGTCACTCCCCGAGCCTACACCCTAGACATGACTGTCACTCGAGAACCATTGCTAGCCCCAAGCGAACCCTTGGCATGGCTTACTACTCAGCGGAAGAATTTACTCAACAAAGATAACTCATGAATAAACTAAAATATTTATAAAACAAAACATTCAACTTGCCCATAAGGCAAATCAAGTCTTATAATCAACACAATTGAAATAACAAGACTAAAGAACTAATAACTAATTGTCTATGAAACCTCTAACAACTGAGATGGATGTCGGGACAAGACCCCCGACATCAAAATAAACTAGAATAATAAAGCAATAAAAGAGTATCCTCCAGAAGCAAGAAGGCTCACCAACTGATTCTGAGTGCTCAACTGGCTCAACGAAGTGCTGGATGCTGATTCTTGTTACATGTATCTGCATCATAAAATGATGCAGGCCAAATGGCATCAGTACATTGAATGTACGAGCATGCGAGGGGAAAACTAATTATGACATAAGCTTGAATTGAAGTATAAAAGAAACACTTACCTCAGCTTTACTCAACTCATGGATACTTAACTTAATGCAGAAATAAACAACAATAAAGATGCAGTTTATATAAATCATTTAAACAGTAAGTAGCAACTCAATGTATTGGAGAAATACAATAACAACTCTATTTATATATATAATAAAGCAATATAATTATGTGGGAGTTTCTCTAACCAACAACCATCACTATGAGCTATGTGATGATACAACGTCTCGCCCACATTGCCAGAATTGTCCTATAACTTACCGGAATATAGAACGCCTCAACTAAGTGTATCCACTAGTCTATGCTAAAAGCATTAAGGAATCATCTAAAAAGTATGACCCTTTCTACCCACGTTGGCTACATGGTTTATGGAGACTTGAGTTATTATGAACTCATCCCCATATCAGTGCTCAATACTACTCCTAAAATATACTCAGCTCATATGTTTAAAAAGATAACTCTTTCTCTATGATTTGAGATTATTACTCAAAAACTTATCTCTTAAAAGAGATGGAACACAAAACTACTCATGAAAAGTCATTTGGAAATTGATGTTTCCTCTCATCTTAAATGTGAAAACATTTACTCTTTGGGAATACATAGTCCCCATGTAACATTTTAAATAAAATGAACTCGGCTCTACTCTTTCTCAATTTCAATGCTTAAGTCTTGAAACAATTTCAAAAGATTTGTAAAAGACTTCTTAAAATGACTTAAAGAACCCTCAAGATTTGACTCTCAACTCTACCTTGAATTTAATTTATGAATTCAAGGTTGTGATTTGTGATAGGAAAGATCTCGTGATGTTTAGGAGTGTCTTTAGATTGTTAAACATGAGAAACGATCAAGAAATCACTGTCTGGAAGCAAGTCCGCTACGCGGAGATGTATTTTAATATTTGGTCGTGAAATAAATTTTGAGGCAGAGGGGTTCGCGACCTCTCCGCGACGCGGAGAGAAATGTTCCACTTTTGAGGAGCAGGTCTGTGACGCGGACCTGGTAGCCAGTTTCTGCCCGACTTTTTCCTTCTTCATTTTCTAACTCCAATTCGCCTAAATTCGATTATTTTTCTTTATTTCTCTTAGATTCAAATACCAAGTATATGAACACAAGAATCTACTCCTAAACGACTCTAAAATCTACACGATTCCATCAAGAACTGAACAATCCCATCAAATCTCAAGAACGAAAGCCAATTTCAAGAACACAATTCAAGATCATGAAACTTTCAACTTTCTAGAACGAATTTCGCCGAACTAAACATGGTTGGCGCGTGGATGAACGAACATAATGCAATGAAAGTACCACATACCTCTTTAGGGATCAACCCTTGGCAAAACTACTTCGATTCCACAGGAAATCTCCAAGAACGCCTTGACTTTTCTCCTATTTTCTCTTCTCTCAAAGCCCTAACGTAATTCTTAATTGTGTAAACTGAACTAACTCAATTTAGACCCCAAATAAATTAGTTGGGTAATGAAAATACCAAAATACCCCTCTAAAATCCGGTTGACTTTCCTTATCCAGACATCCCGACTTCAAATGGGCATATATCCCTCATATGAACTCAAAAATTAGAAAAATCGGTGGAGTTGGAATGATAATTCAAAAACCTTTCATTTGATATTTTGGAGCCCACCTAACTCATCATGTACTAGGAGTTATGTTTGTTTGAAGTTGACCCAAAACTCATACTTAACATACTTGCCAAATTTTAGATTTTTATTCTTTCCAAAAATGGCTCTTTCTAATTCTAGCTCTTTCAAATAACGGGTGTTACAATATCTCCCCCTTGGGAACATTCGTCCTCGAATGAGATTACTCTTAGTAGGCTAAGGGTGTAACATCTAACATCCAACTCAAACACCCAACAAGCAAAATGTAAATACAATAAGTCAACTTAAAGTAAATGCCCAGAAATGGATTCGTACCTTAATTTGGAACCTCTACAGATTCAAAGAGATGTGGGCACCTCTTCTTCATATCTTCCTCAGATTTCCAAGTAGCCTCCTCAACAAATTGATTCCTCCATAGAACTTTAAGTGATGCTACTTCCTTGGTCCTCAACTTGCGAACTTGGCGATCTAAAATCTGAACAAGAATCTCCTCATAAGATAAGCTATCCTTAATACCAATATCTTCAGTAGGTATGATAAGTGAAGGATCGCCCAAACACTTCTTCAACATCGAAACATGAAATACCAGATGAACCTCTGCTAAATCTTGCGGTAGCTCCAACTCATAAGCTACGTTACCGATCCTCTTGGTTATTTTGTAGGGACAAATATACCGAGGACTCAGCTTCCCCTTCTTACCAAATATCATAACACCCTTCATGGGTGAAATCTTCAAGTAGACCCAATCATCTAGTTCAAACTCTAAGTGTAACACCCCATATGCTAGAACTACCAAAATGCAGATTTCTTTCAGAAGTTGCAGGTGTAACCCACGGTTGCCACCTACGGACCGTAGGGTGACCCACAGTCCATTTTGGTGGTCCATGGATGGCCACCTGCAGCCCTCCCAGAAGCAGTCCATAAATCCAACTAAGGGTCTACCCACGCCGGGACCTACATACCGTAGGTCTGGCAACGATCTGTGGTCACGGGTCGTGGTTCAGCCCCCATATTTCTAGCCACAAAACCCCGAACGAGGGTTGACCAACACGGACAATCAGTCCTGCCACGGTCCGTCGGTGACCCCGACAACTTTTAAATCAGGGGTCATTTGGTCTTTTTCCTGAACCCCTAAACTACGTCGTTTAACCCCTATACTACGTGGCTTTGGTCAGTTTCATCCTAATAAACTAATTAGAACCTAACCTAATCAATTATTCACCAAAAAATCATCAAACATAGAGCAAAATAGAGGAGAAAGTCGAGGAACCCTAGTTCAAGAATGCAACAAGTTTTCATCTGTTCCATCCTCAAAATCAAAAGATTTCTCTGTGAATTTCATCAACAGGTATGTGGGATTTTACTAGCTCATGTGGTTTTATGTCGGTTATTAGTAGCTCCCTTTTAGTCAGATTCTATTACATTGACCACATTATCAGTCACAGTTCAGTATTCAGTCTAAGCATGTTATAAACTTGGTCATTGCATTCAGTTATTTCATGTTCAGTATTCTCAGTTTAGTATCATACTTATATCTTATCATTGCTCAGATATATGCTTTGATTTAGTTATGATTATTGTTCAGCTTTATTCTATACTGCATTATCAATACCTTTCAAGTAATGACGCATACTCTCTGCGCTACATCTTCTCGTGGTGTAGGTTCAAGTTCTCAACTTCCAGATTACACATAGATCTGTTCACGATCTTCAGCTCAACAGCGTCAGTGGTGAGTCCTCATTCTCCGAGGACGACAACATGTTTCCTTTGCTTTTAGTCTTAGTTTCAGTTTTTGCTAGATTTAGCTGGGGGCATGTCCCATCACTTCTAGATAGTTAGAGGCTATTTTCAGACATAGTTAGATTCAACTTTAGCATTTGAGTTTGACCTTTCAGTTGTTGATAAACTCTCAGTTATCATATATTCATATAGTTTATGGGTATTCCCCATTATTACAGTTTACATGATGATTTAGCTTCCGCACAAGTATTTCTTTACGTCAGTTTATTTAGTATGCTTATGATATGCCAGCAGGGTTAGCTTGGGGTCACTCGTGATCTTAGGTCTCGTGTCCGCATCCTAGGGGTAGCTTTGGGGTGTGACACTAAGTCTCTTTTCCTAACATCAGTGTAGGATATCTAACGACTTTGCGCTGTTTTCAACCTCTCTTGAATAATCTTAACTTTCTCCGTAGCTTGATGAACTAAGTCTGGTCCTATCAATCCAGCTTCACCAACCTCAAACCATCCATTAGGAGATTTGTATCTTCTCCCATAAAGATCCTCATATGGAGCCATTTGAATGCTAAAGTGGTAACTATTGTTATAGGCAAACTCAATGAGAGGTAGGTGTTCATCCTAATTTCCTTTGAAATCAATCATACAAGCCCTCAACATATCTTCTAAAGCCTGAATAGTGCGCTCCGCTTGACTCGTCCCCATATCGGTGCTCAATACTACTCCCAAAATATACTCAGCTTATATGTTTAAAAACATAACTCTTTCTCTATGGTTTGAGATTATGACTCAAAAACTTATCTCTTAAAAAAGATGGAACTCAAAACTACTCACGAAAACTCATTTGGAAATTGGTGTTTCCTTTCATCTTAAATGTGAAAGCATTTACTCTTTGGGAATATATAGTCCCCATATAACATTTTAAAGAAAATGAACTCGACTCTACTCTTTCTCAATCTCAATGCTTAAGTCTTAAAACAAGTTTAAAAGATTTGTAAAAGACTTCTTAAAATGACTCGAACCCTCAAGACTTGACTCTCAACTCTACCTTGAATTTGATTTATGAATTCAAGGTTGTGATTTGTGATAGGAAAGATCTTGTGATGTTTAGGAGTGTCTTTAGATAGTTAAACATGAGAAATAATCAAGAAATCACTGTCTGAAAGCAAGTCCGCGACATGGAGATGCATTTTAATATATGGTCGTGAAATAAATTTTGAGGCAGAGGGGTCCGCGACCTCTCCGCGACACGGAGAGAAATGTTCCACTTTTGAGGAACAACACTGTGACGCGGACCTGGTACCCAGTTTCTGCCCGACTTTTTCCTTCTTCATTTTCTAACTCCAATTTGCCTAAATTCAATTATTTTTCTTTATTTCTCTTAGATTCAGATACCCAGTATATGTACATAAGAATCTACTCCTAAACGACTCTAAAATCTACACGATTCCATCAAGAACTAAACAATACCATCAAATCTTAAGAACGAAAGCCAATTTCAAGAACACAATTCAATATCATGAAACTTTCAACTTTCTAGAATGAATTTCGCTGAACTAACCATGGTTGGCGCGTGGGTGAACGAAACCAACGCTATGAAAGTCTCACATACCTGTTTAGGGATCAATCCTTGGCGAAACGTCTTCGATTCCGCAAGAAATCTCCAAGAACGCCTTGACTTTTCTCCTCTTTTCTCTTCTCTCAAAGCCCTAGCATAATTCTTAATTGCGTAAACTGAACTAACTCAGTTTAGACCCAAAATAAATTCCTAAAAATGAAATAAATTAATTGGGTAATGAAAAGACCAAAATACCCCACTAAATTCCGGTTGACTTTTCTTATCAAGTCAGCCCAACTGCAAACAGTCATATCTCCCTCATACAAACTTGAAAATCAGCAAACGCGGTGGATTTGCAAAGATAATTCAAAGAACTTTCATTTGATATCTTGTATCCCACCTAACTCATCATGTACCAGGAGTTATGGTCGTTTGAAGTTGACCCAAAACTCATACTTAAGATACTTGCCAAATTTCAGATTTTATTCTTTCCAAAAATGGTTCTTTTTAATTCTAGATCTTTCAAATAGTGGGGTGTTACAGTAGCTCTCCCTTGTAATAATTATAATTTACTATTTAATATTTAATTAACAATTTTTAGATGATTAATAGTATTTGTATTTGATATAAGGACAAAATGGTAATCTAACTTTTGCCTAACATTCTTCCCACTTTTAGGGTAATATGATGATATGATATATGATATAAGATTATTAATTTCTTATTATATACATATAGATTATTGATGATAAGTATTATTAAATTAAATATTTTAATTATGAAGTAATCTAAGGAAGTGCAAAAGTCATTAATATGTTAATTAAAATGAAACAATTTAATATTTAAATTAAATAGTTAAATATTTTATAACATTTTAATTTATAATAGGGTTAAAACCGTAAGTAAAACCGTAATTCAACTTTTAACTTTTTTTGTTCCCACTTATAGTAATACTAGATTCACGCACGTGCGTTGCACGTGTAGGTTAAGTCTTGAGATCCCTATACACGAGATATTTTATATTTTATCTATGTTTTAGGGTTTCAACATATCAATATGTATTTAATATTGCACTACGTCATACTAAGTGAATGGCCAATCTATTTTCCTTCTTTCTTGTTGGGAATGTAGTGACGAACGTCGTATTCTTAAATTATTATTAGGCAATTTGTTAGTAAGTAATTGTGCACGAATTAACAGTTTGTCCTCTTAGTTATGTCGTGCCATGAACTGTACGTTCCCTTTTAATATTTGAAATTCAGTGTACCTTGTATTTGAATAACTTTAAATACACAAAAATAATGTCTTTTGTGGTCGCTGTGTGGTGTTTTTCATATCGTCTCCTCTTCCACCAAACCTAAGAATTCGTCCAATATAATTTTCATTAGCTACATGTGTGGTGTATGTTTTTTTTGTTTGATTTCTTATAATTTTGGTATTAATCAAATCTCACCTAATACTTTCTTGTAGACAGTATTTCTTGTGTATGCCCATGTGCATCAATCTGGTTGTTCAGTCATGACCTGCACTTTTTTTGTTGGCATAAATATTCCTCTAGATAGTGAAAATATAGTTTGCCATGTGAGAAAGCATGTTGTGGTAGGTATAGTCCTACATTTGATATGGTTTGACCTTTAGCTTTATTTATCATCATTGCAAAAACATAGACGTCTTGGAAATTGTTTCCAAATAAATTTGAAAGGGTATCCTTCATTTTCACGGGGGGGAGGGGGGGGGGAGGGGAGGGGGAGTGATAGTTGTATTGTTGCTGTAAACACCTGGTTTGTGGCATATTGACTTGTTTTTTTTTTTTTTGCATGTATGACATTCTCGTCCAAGCCACTACAAATCAACCATGTCCCATTGCATAAGCCATTTGAGGGGTCCAATTTTCTCAGCAGCATGATGAGCACATTTTCTTTCAAAACAAATCTAATGTATAAAATTAAAAGAATCATCAATTGTTATGTATATGTAATCGGGTAATTATTTTCTTCTCTTTTGTTCTATGAAGTATCACAATAAGATAACTGTAAAAGTTAGGATGGATTAGTCAACGTGCCTATGCGGCGGAGTCCATTGGGCGTTAAGGTGTTTAGATATAAATACAAATCATATCTTTACTGAGGTTGATTCTACGTAGTCTTACACGCTTCAGCCTAGTAAATATTTAACCGCTTCAAATAGTATAACTCGAGCACGTTGTTCTCCACCACACACTTCAAGTTGTAAGCAATATCTGTTTAAAAAGAGGCAAGGGGGTGGTTATACTTGTATTATTGGAGTAAACATCTGGTTTGTAGCATATTGACCTGTTGTTTTTTCTGCATGTATGACATTCTCGTCAAAGACACTACAAATCAACTATGTCTCATTGCATAAGTCATTTGAGGGGTCCAGTTTTCTCAGCAGTATGATGGGCGCATTTTCTTTCAAAACTAACCTAATGTGTAAAATTAAAAAAATCATCAAATGTTATGTATATGTAATCGTGTAATTCGTTTCTTTTCTTTTGTGCTATGAAGTATCACAATAAGATAACTGTAAAACTTAGGATGGATTAGACAACATACCTATGCAGCGAAGTCCATTGGGCGTTAAGGTGTTTTGGTATAAATACAGTTCATATCTTTATTGAGGTTGATACTATGTAGTCTTGTACGCTGCAACCTAGTAAATATTTAGCCGCTTCAAATAGTATAACTCGGGCACATTGTTCTCCACCACACACCAAGTCATAAGCAGTATCTGTCTAAAAAGGGGAGTCATTTAAAATTTAAAGCTAATTTATTTTCTAATTAGTAAATGTAGAATCGAGTTTTTACTGAGTCTAACCTCATTTCATATTCTACATTCTCACTGTTGCAATTGTTATAAGATACAATATGTTCTATAACTTTCACTTTTTTGCTGCACTTTTTGCAAGACGAATACCATGGCTCATCTTTATTCCGTATGTCTACAATTGTTGCTTTGAACTTGTACAAACAATCCTGCACATCGACAATATACCATATTTGTGATTATATTTTGGATATTAAAATGGTTATTATTCTTAGAGAGTAAAGTATAGGATAGTATGTACTTGTAAATCAGCTAGCAATCCATCCATAATATATACCAATGGAACTTTTATGGCTCTTCTCATTTCCTTACTTGGTGTTACCATAAAATCTTTATTTTCGGCATTTACCACTTCACGCCTGTATTTTCGATGAGATATCACCCATTTTAAGTGAGATGTGCTTGGTGCAAAGGTTTTGGGAACTTAGGAATTTTATTTTGTAATTACCCAACAATGTTAATAGAACAATTTTGTCCTATTATAGAAACTTTAAAAGTAACATGCCTACACTACTAAAGTATAGTATGTACATTAGTTGTGACAATTAATAACATTGCAGAAACTATGTGTGATTAATGCAATGTACTAGGTCCGTGGATTTTTAAAACTGTGGATTGATCAAGACGCTAGTCATGAAAATAGTAGATATTTCAAAAGGGCCTAGTGTGACAAGAGCTTGTTTCAAATTTGAAACAACAACTATACTTAGTTTATTATAAAAACATACAGTAGTATGCCCAATACTTTTATAGATTAGGATTCAAAGTCACATAAGCCAGGTATAGGTTTATCATCTTTCATCTTTTCTAGAAAAGCACCGTCATTTTCTGCAAAATCCTCTCATAGAGTAACAGTTTTATGTTCCATGATGGGTTATCAATTAGAAGAGAAATATCAATACTTCACCATATCTCTATATTTGATGGTAGTTTAGGCATCTTCAAAACATACTGCTCATTTGTAACAACTACCTCCCGTCTCTTGCTATATTCTTTTTCAATGAGGGGATTCATTGAAACTAAAACGCAAATCAAATCTTAGAATAGGTAATGTAAATTAGTGATAGCGATTACGTAATGGAGCATGAAATTAAATAACAAATTATTTTGGTGGAGATTTACCTAGAATAACACCATTAGGTAATTTATCGACATGATCCAATGATACAAAGCCAACAGAGAATCTGTGTGTTGAAACCTCAATGTATGTCGCCTTTATGATTGTGTTATCTTTAAATGTCAATTCAACTTCTTTTTGTACGGAATAGTAGTTGGGGTTGACGCGATCTAAGCGTCCTTTAGCAATGTAGTAACTCTTATTTGGTTTCAAGGAGTCCTTCCATGTTTCGATATGTTTATTAAATAGTGCTTCTTGAATTTTTGTACCTAATATTGTGCAAAGGGGTGGGGGTATAAGTACAATAAACATGAACGATAAAATAATAAGGTAAGTAAAAGTGTCAATGTTATTACCTCTTCGTTAACTAATATTATTGTTCTGAAAGTCCCTTCATTCCTTGAATTCTTGTAAGGTATAATTGAACCCCTTCAAGTCACTAAGACTCTCATCACCGAATTAGCAGACTGCTTTTGTATCTTGTTCATCGGTAAATTGCATTTTGCTAGTTCAATTTCTGTCGTCATGTGGGCCGGAGCTTGATGACTACCATTAGGAGATGAGAGCGACAATGTTAACTCTAGGCGTTATTGCATATTAGTACCATTGATGAGGGCGGAAAATGGTCGAAATCTGCATGATTAGGCAGGGGTTTGATGCATAAAAGAGGGTATTATTAAGATGTAAAGTGCGGCTAAGATAAGGTTACAAGTAACATATTATGTAAAATGTGTGTTTAAAATTGCCAGGGGACTGTATGTGAGCAGGTGAACAAATAATAGGTTGTATAAGTAATGCTTCACGGGGAAAAACAAAGTTGATTAGTGGTGTAAAGTATGTGTTTACAATTGCCAGGGGACTGTATGAAAGCAGGTGAACTAATAAATATATATTTGCATTAATAAACATATTTATCTCATAAAATTATCTACTAAATAAATAATAAAAATTAAACTAATACAAACTTCAACTGGCGTTATTACAAGTCATATGAACTTTTCTTCGTCTAAAATATTGAAATATTAAGAAATAGTAAATAAGTAAAATAAAAGGGCAATGTTTATATAATAATAACTATTTTGAAGCAAGCTTCTTGAGAGTCTAAATCACATAAGTAGCATTGATAAATAAAGTCATTCTTTTGTCTTGAGCATCAAAAACAAATCGTCACAATTCTCTAAATTTTGGAAAAAGATATTCAGAAGCATATACATCACAAGAAAAATTGTTAACAAAATCAAATAAATTTAGACTACATCATGTTAACTTCATATATTGGAACATTAAATACTAATGTATATATTAAGCAAAAAAATAATTATTATATCATAAAAATTATATTATTTTCCTCAAGTACTCGAGTTTATGGAATAAACCCTCTTAGGATAGAACGACTTACTTCATCAAAATAGTGGTAATTCATATTCTGCTACACTATGAACTTACTCAACGACAATAAATCACACAAAAACATTTAAAATGCAAGAAGAAGAAGAAGAAGAAGAGTAGAAGATTAGAAAAAAAAATGTGGTTGAAAAATTAAAGGAAGTCCCTATATTTATAGTCAAAAAATGGTAGTATGAACAAATGTTTTTTTGTGTCTTATCTGAAAAATCATGACCTTTCCGAGAAGCCACAACACTTTGGAAAGGTCACACCTTTTTTAAAAAGTCACAACTCTTTGGAAAAGTCACAACTTATTGAAAAAGTCACAACTCTTTGAAAAAGTCACAACTCATCGAAAAATCACAACCCTTTGAAAAAAGTCACAACTTATTGGAAAAGTCACAAGTCATCGAAAAAGTCACGACCTAAGTTAGGGATATTATAGTAATTTAGCATTCAAGTTAGGAGTTCATGCTTTTAAGGTAATATAGATATAGAAGATATGATTTAATTTATATTGAAAAGTTATAAGTTTTTTTTTTTTTACTTTTATGATAAATAAAACTAAATAAAGTATTTTCAACATTTTTCATCCAAAGAAAGACTAAAATATTTTCTCCATGTTAAATTCTTAAGTAGAGTACTATATACTCGTGAAAATATGGCTAAATATGGGTAAACTTGTATTTTACCCAATCCATTTGTTACCCAATCTATTTTTATCCATATCAAATATGGCCGGGTTGAATTATTACCTATTTTCTATCCGCCAAATTTGACTCAATCCGCCCATTTGCCACCACTAGTTAGTTATAAGAAAATCCTTAATTATGTATTTTTATGATATATTTTTAAGTCTATTTGGTTCATTTTAAGTATGTAATTTAAGTCTATATTTGTTAACGAAGTTTGAATGATACTTATGCATGAACTCCGACTGCTTTCTCTATTGTTCTGTCTTATGTTTATGATTTTGGAAACCTTATTTTACTATTCCTATATATTCCTTATAATATATTATGCTAGTGTTCCTTATATACTCGGTACATTTCAGATAGTGACATATATTTTTCTCTGTGTTGCATCCTTTTATGATGTAGATTCTGGCACTCGTACTCAGACGTGGCTAGTAAGGTTGAAGCATTTCCAGTTAGCACTTTGTGAGCCCTCCTAATTTGGAGACTCCATTAATTTAGGTTACTAGATTTTCCTTTATGTTTTCTTTGGTTTTGAGGTGACTGTGGCCATGTCCTAGCAGAATTACGTTTTCGATTGAACTAGTAGAGGCTTATTTCAGACAGCAGAAATGTAGTTTCATGGATTTTCTAAACTCTATTATTTAGTTATGTATTTCAGTTTTCGATTAGTTTCTTTATGTTATTCTTTGAAATGTATGTCAAGGGTTTGCTTGGATCACTCGTGGTATTAGGTACCATGTCTCGGCTGGGTATAAATTCAGGTCGTGACAAAAATTAACTAACTAAAGTTCGTTGTTTGGAGTTGGTTGATGAAGATACTAAGTGGTTAAGAGAACTCTTAGTAAATATTCTAATTGAATATAACCAACATATAACGAAAAATATATTTTTTCATTAGCAATTCGAGACACAATGTGATAACAATACTGCAATGCGGCTAATTATTTATGTAAACAAATAATTTGTAGTCGAAGGTGAATCTGATCAATTCACTGACTAATGAAATATCGAGGGGAGTAAGCCATTTGTTAATTTGAGAAGATCAACAATGATGGTAACTCAACCTATGTGATTGGAGACGTAATGAATTAGGATCATATGAGTAATAACAAGTCATTAGTTGATCAAGTAAGCACTATAAAATTATGTCCTTCCTATGATGTGTGAATATAGTGCAACAATATGCAAGGAAAAGTGAGGTTGAGTTAGAATTCTTAATCCAATTCATATCCTTTATAGGTGGTGTATTGCTCTGTAGAATACACTTGGTGATTGGACCTATATGAGTGTGAAGTGGTACCGCTTCTATGAAATTGTGACAAATTTCTAGAGCACTCATGAATACCAGGACACGCGCATGACCTCATAGCATAAAACCACGATATCAACAAAGATTGTGTGAGTATAATGTGATAGAATAAGACTCTTAGCTTACATAATAAGTTTTGGTTCATAGAAGTTAAAAACTTCACAAATTATTTTGTAAGCTTATATCTTGTTTTTTCTAGGTCTTATTCATAGTTTAGAAACACCAGATTCGATGCAGTGTACTCATATGTAAAAAACCCAACAAAACATTTTATTTTATTTTATTTCTTAATATTCTTTTTGAGATATGCAGGAGATTGTTGGAAAAATAATTTTAAGTATGTCAAAATGATTTATTATTATTAATATCTAAATTTACATCTGTGATATTGGGTATAGTCTTAATGACAGTAATTCATCACTGCCATATATTATTCATTTACTATATACTATATATGATTAATAGTCATTATTACCCATTATAAGTCACCCTTTAATTAGCCTTGAGTAGTCAAAATTCCTTTTATTGTTTTGGGGGGGGGGGGTTATAATGATATATTTATCATTGTGGCGGTTGTTCTTCTTGTTATAAATATATGATATTTTCCTTATGACATTCTGATGAAGAGAAGGAAAAGAGATACATAGTCTAGAAGTCCTCTCATCAGAGTGAACTAGAGAGTAGATATATACATTCCTCCTCCATAAAATATTTTGAGTTAGTGCTGGGTTTTCTTTTTGATTGAATCTTGACACTGTACTCCTAGTTTTATACTAGAAAAGCTTGTTGAATTTTAGGGGATAAACTCATACCGATTGAAATATCCTTAAGACAGTGTCTTTGACACACCTCAAACTTTGGAGAATTCCTTACAATATTTGTGATGAAGTATTTTCCATAATATTTCCAACCGTCATGATCGATAATGTGGTTATACATATGGGTTGAAAAATAATAAAAGTCAACAATAGAAAATACAAGCAAACAATGTCATGTAGACACAATTTATCTAAAATAATTTAAGTTAAGTATAAGTTAATAAAAGCGGCTGTATTGGAACAACGGAACTCAAGGGGTGCCTAATACCTTCTCCTTGGTCAACAAAATTCCTTACCTGAATTTCTAGTTCATAGACCAATAAAAACAAAGAGCCAACTTCCTTTTGTTTAGAGATTTAAATGAGGTGACTTGAAACACCAAAACTCAATTTCAAGTGGTGTTTATGAAATAAATAAAAAATAATATCTATTCAATACTGTCACTTAAATTGGAAAAACTGTCCAGAAGGGGTGTGACAATTGCATCTAGATTCGCTCAGGTAATTTTCTAAAAGTTTCGCTAATGAATTATTTTCATCAGCTTTGTAGGACTATACGAATTTCATCTATTTCATTAATCCATTTGACAAGCTTTCAAACACAAAGAATAATTACGCCTTTCTGCAAATAAGACAAACTTTTGTGTATCTCAAGTGGCCACATCTTCAACTTGAGATAGCGAAGGACAAACGAGACTGTTAAGAATTTGCTTTTTTCAACTGCAGTTCATTTACTTTTACTGCTTTATAATAAATAAGACAAAGTCAATTAGTTGTCAGCCATCTAATCCTATTATTTAGGAGTTAGTTAGTGATATAAGGAATGTGCTAGTCGTGTACTGCTTACTACTTTCTATTCAATTCCAGGTCTTATAAAAGTAACCTGAAGATAAATAAAAGAAGTCCTTCAATTGCGATTTTTCTAACTTCTCTCCTTTCTAATATCCTTACATCTAAAAATAATCAACAATTGATATTAGAGCCATTTTTTTTCTTGCGGGATCTGTGAGTATATATGTGAGTGATTTTTTCAAGCCACTCAAGCACCACAACTAGAAACAACAAAAGATTACACATGGAAGAAAGCTCAAGTTTCTCGACAATGACACCTCATGTCTTCAAAAGTGACAATTTTCACACGTGGGCAATGCAGATGAAAGCTTATCTCAAAGTTTTAGATCTTTGGGAGGCAATCAAGAAAGACTATGAAGTTCTTCCACTATCCGGAAACCCAAAAATGGCTCAACTCAAAAATCACAAGGACAAGAAACCAGAAAATCTTAGGCAAAGGCGTGCCTTTTTTAAGCAGTCTCTTCAACAATTTTCACTTGTATTATGTCTCTAAAATCAGCAAAATCCATCTGCGATTATCTCAAGGCAGAATATGAAGGAGATGAGCGTATCAAAGGTATGCAAGTGCTGAATCTCATTAGAGATTTTGAGTTACAGAAGATGAAAGAATCATAAACCATCAACGAATACTCTAACATGCTCATGAACATAGCAAACAAGGTAAGATTAATTGGTTCTGAGTTCAAAGACTCATGTATTGTTGAAAATATTTTGGTTACTGTACCTGAAAGATTTGAAGCCACCATTAACACTTTGGAGAACACCGAGGATCTGCCAAAAATTACTTTGGTGGAATTATTGAATTTCTTGCACGCTCAAGAACAAAGAAGGGTTATGGGAGAAGATTGAATTAGAGAGGGAACATTGGCGGCCAAGCATGAAGATAGTGGAAGATACAAAAAGAAAAGAAAAGAAGAATCAACCAACACATGGAGAAGGAGCAGCTCGCTACAATAACAAAAAAGAACAAGTAACTTCAAAGGAAACTATCCTCCTTGTAAGCATTGTGGAATGAATGGACATGCGTCGTATAAGTGTTGGAAAAGGCCAGATGCAAAGTGCAGCAAGTGCAACCAACTCGGCCATGAAGTAATTATCTGCAAGAATAAATTGTAGCAGCATGACACATACACCCAGGTTGTTAATGAACAGGAAGAGGATCAACTTTTTATGGCATCGTGTTTTGCAAGCAATGTTTCAATGGAGGCTTGGCTGATAGATATCGGATGCACAAACCATATGACTCATGACAAAGAGCTCTTTAAAGACTTGAAGCCTACTGGAATTACAAAATTCAGAATAGGTCATGGTGGTTTTATTCCGGCAAAAGGAATGAGAATCATTACAATTGAAACACAATCAGGTACTGAAGCAATTTCTAACGTTCTTTATGTACCATATTTAGATCAATACTTGTTAAGTGTTTGTCAATTCTTAGAAAAAGGTTTCAAATTGTATTTTGAAGATAAACATTGCTTGATCAAGTAAGCCTCTAGACATGACTTGTTTAAAGTTAAAATGAGAGGTAGAAGTTTCTCATTAAATATGTTGGAGGAAGAGAATGTGGTGAATTTGGCAAGAGAAAATTCTTCCGAGTTATGGCATAATAGACCCGGACACTATCATTATCAAGGGCTTCTAAAAATGCAAGAATTGGTGATAGCCGAGAACCTTTCTAAACAGGGACAAAGTTCTAAAAATTGTCGGTCTTGTCAATTTGGAAAACAAAGTAGACTTCCATTGAGAGAAATAAGAAAGTTACAGCTGGTTCACACTGATATTGGAGGACCTCAAAGGACTCCTTCACTTAAAGGTAGTTTTTACTACGTTGTTTTTATTGATGATCTAACCCGAATGTGCTCGATTTATTTTCTTATGTTTAAATCAGAGGTCAAGGGACATTTTTTGGAAGTTCAAAGCGAATGTGGAAACTAAAATTTGCTGCAAAATTCAGATTTTACGATCTGACAATGGCAAAGAGTACACTTCTCATCAGTTTAGTCTATTTTGTAAAGAAGTAGATATTGAACATCAACTTACTGCTCCTTATACTCCAGAACAAAATGGAGTTAGTGAGAGAAAAAATAGATTTATTATGGAGATGGCAGGATGTATATTGAACGAAAAGAATTAGCCGAAGTTGTTTTGGGTAGAGGCAACAAATGCAAATGTGTTCTTACAAAATCAACTTCCCTCAAAAGCTGTGAAAGATTAAACTCCTTTTGAAGCATCGTATGGGTACAAGCCTCCACTGCGTTTTCTTAAAGTTTTTGGCTATCTTTGTTTTACTATGTTCCTCAGGTCAAACGGGATAAACTAGACTAAAAGGCTGCCCGGGGCATTTTTATTGGGTATAGTAATGTTTCAAAGGCGTACAAAATATTTCAATCTGAAGGTGAGAAGATAATTATCAACAAAGATATCCACTTCATGGAGAATGAAGAAATGGATTGGGATGACTCAAAGAATTCCGTCCAGAAAACAAGCTCATGGTTAATGAAAGGAAAGATGATCCACAAGTTCGGGGAACTTGATTGCTCTCTAATATATATGAGAGATGCAATATTGCTATTAGTGAACCTGCTAACCCTAAAAATGCTCTCGAAGACCCCAAGTGGAGAAACGCAATGGAGAAGGAGATGTTTATGATCGGAAAAAAAATATGTGGCAACTTGTTGACAAACCTCAAGGCAGCAAGGTAATTGGGATAAAGTGGGTGTTCTGAACCAAGCTAAATGTTGATGGTTCAATAAACAAGAATAAAGAAAGGCTTGTAGTCAACGGTTATGCACAATTTTTGTTGTAGATTATTCTGACACTTTTGCTCCAGTTACTGGGCTTGACACAATCAGATTGCTTATAACTGTTTCTGCATACCGTGGCCGGAAAGTGAATCAAATGGATGTCAAATCAACATTTCTTAATGGCATTCTTGAAGAAGAAATTTATGTTAAGAAACCTGAAGGGTTTGTTGAGATCGAAAGGAAAATAAAATCTACCGACTACATAAAGCTCTTTATGGCTTAAAACAGGCACCAAGAGCTTGGTATAGTCGAATTGATGAATATTTGCTTGGCCTCGATTTTGAAAAGAGTCTTTCAAAATTCACACTGTATGTTAAACATAATAGTAGTGAGATTCTTGTTGTTTCTCTTTATGTGGATAACATTTTGATTACAAGGAGCAGTGAAAAGCTAATTGGTGAGTTCAAACAAGATATGATGAAAGCTTTTGAAATGTCTGATCTTGATCTTATGACATATTTCCTTGGAATGGAGTAACACAAGGAAAAGATGATTTTTTTTCGTTTGCCAGAAAAAATACGCAAAGGAAATTCTCATGAAATTCAAAATGGAATATTGCAAAGAGATTAGTACTCCCATGAACCAAAAAGAGAAACTAAGTAAAGATGATGGAGCCGAAAAGGTGGAGGATACATACTTCAGAAGTTTCATTGGGTGTTTAATGTATCTGACATCAACAAGACCCGATATATTGTATTCTCTAAGTGTTTTATCAAGGTTCATGCATTGTTTCAGTGAAATACATTTGTAGGCAGCCAAAAGAGTTGTGCGATACATCAAAGAACCATCACCTATGGAGTGAAGTTTCAGAAGAGTCAACCTGTGAAGCTTTGTGGGTACTTCGATAGTGATTGGGGCGGTTCCGAGGATGATGCAAAGAGTCTTGGTTCTGGAATTTTCTCAAGGAGTTGTCATAAACAAGATATTGTGGCTCAATCTACTGTCGAAGCTGAGTTTGTGGCAGCTGCAACAACAATAAATCAAGCATTGTGGTTGAAGAAAATTCTGGTTGATTTGCATATGGAACCGGCCCATAAAGATATGACCTAGATCAGATCGATTCAAGCATCGAAGTGTTCGTGGACAATGAAACAACAATAGCTATATCTCACAATCCTGTGTTTCATGGAAGAATTAAGCACTTCAAAATCAAGTTTTTTTTCTTGAGAGAAGTGCAAAAAGATGGAGATATAACTTTTGTCTACTGCAAGACGGAAGAACAATTGGCTGATATATTCACAAAGCTTTTACCAGTCCGCAAGTTTGAGTTTTTCAAACAAAAAATTGGAGTTTGCAGTTTCCAAAACAAAGATGAGTGTTAGGAATTTGCTTTTTTTCAAGTGCAGTTAATTTACTTTTATTGCTATATATGAAATAAGACTTAGTCAATTAGTTGTTAGCCATCTATTTCTATTATTTAGGAGTTAGTTAGTGAGTTAGCGAATGTGCTAGTCGTGTACTGTTTACTGCTTTCTATTCAATTCCAGGTCTTATAAAAGTAACCTGAAGATAAATAAAAGAAGTTCTTCAGTTGCGATTGTTTCAACTTCTCTCCTTTCTAATATCTTTAGTTCTGAAAATAACCAACAATCCACATGCTAGGGTCGTTGCTTTAAGGGTCCTCCATCTAGTGATTGACACCTTCTCTCTTCATAGAGGTTCACCTACCGAGTCCCTTCATCTAACTAATTGATCAAAAAATGAGGCAATTATTGTTCTCGACTTTAACAAGGTTGTTAACACAACTGCATTTATTCTGCAATCATCTACACACGATAAGGGAGCTTCCACTAATTTTCCCAAAGTTTCTTATAAAGTTCTTGCCACATGGAGTTATCCTCAATCTGGCTTCGACAAGTTTCAGTACATGACTCCTATTGGGAATGGGTAGAGGATGTTCTTAGACATAGTAAGGAGGTGTTGGAGTGGATCAAGGTATGTGCTGTCATTTTGCCTCTTCATTCACATACAACAGGTGTTGGAGTGGATCAAGGTATATGATGCCATTTTTGCCTTTTCATTCACATACAACATCAACAAGGTGAAATTTGGCATTCATTGACTAACACTATTGTGTGTTGGTATTGATGGTCTCTCTATGTCATTTTTGGATATGCGTATGATTAGAGGCCTTCCTATCCATGGAGATTTCTATGACTAAGTTATCCCTTCACCCCAAGAATTGACACTACTAGATCAACAAGGGAAGCCATTTTTGCCTAAAATATGTGCCTACTTATTTTCAGCATTTTATTGACTTTCAGAGGGTGCATCTCAGGACTCAGGAGGTTTCCTTTTGTGATTGGGTGAGTTTCTGGTTCAAAGTACCAAACAGGTATAATGAACCTCCACCACGGATGTCTAACTTACAAGCTAAATTAAGGTCAAGTCACAATCCTTGCAGCTACATTGACATGTCATATTTATCACGAACTGAGGAAGATAATTCTCCTTTCATTATCTTTGAAAAGAGATGAATTTAGCTGCCTTTCTTGCTTGCTCACTTTCTAAGTTCGGTCTTCCAACTAAAAATTTGACAGCATCTGTCCAGTGTCTTCAAGGTTTCAAGGTTAATGGCTCATGCAGAGAGGTTTGCATTAGCGATCCCCATCTTAGAAAGTATCTACAAAGGCTTGAAAGAGATCTCATCTTCATCAAACTTAAGCGTGAGCAACATAATTTTTCCCACACAGTATGTATATGAATGGATTGGTGATTATTTTGACACTTTCTATTAGTCTAGACATCATCACAATGGTGCTCGTATGTGTATAATTATTGGAGAGAGGATGCCTAAATACTTAGACCTTGTAGGTGCGCGATGACTATTTCAGGATGTGGATAATTGCAATCTCCACCACTTGGTCATGCTACAGACTAAGGAATTGTCTATTGTAGATAGCGACAAATTTTCTAACTCTTGGAATGGTTATTTCATTACCCTTCGTTCGAGTTATGTAAATGTAAGGCATGATGACCACTTTGTTATGGATCCTTATAGTCCTCATAAATTTGGTCGTCAATTCAGATTCAATTAGGACTTCCATGGTAACCTCACTGAATGATAATATAACAGCACACAACAAGAACTTGTACAACTTTGAGATTTCTGCACTCACCTAGGTAGTTCTTCAAACGTTATCATACTGCAACATCCTGATGACTTTAATGACCTGTAAATATGCAGATCGGTGGTCAGTTGGTCGAACAAACCTTGTTAGGCAGAGATATGCAGATTGGTGGTCAGTTGGTCGAACAAACCTTGTTTGGCAGAAAAAAATTGTGTTAAAATTTTTGAAGCTTGAGACACTCATAAATCATCTAAAGTTCACCACTCTCAGCCAAAAGAATAAAAATAAGTCTTCTTCGTCTTCTCTCGTTAAGTCAAATGCTAGCTAGTTCACATCTACGTCTTCGACTTGAAAGGGTGTGTTAGTGTGAAATGTAAAAGGAGCTAACCTTGTTTCATCAACCTTGAAACTGAGTATCACTCCTTTTGTTGATGTTTGACAACACTTGCAAGAGGAAAGATCACCCTATTTCATTTGTATAGCAATACTAGGCATATGTCAATCAAAGTATTTTTCAAATATAAGACTTCAATTATCCTCCTAGATGAAGCTGTAGATGTCAGAGGAGTCACCAACTCGATGGATCAAGACCAACACTGGAAACGCTGACCTGGACACCATTACCATTCCATTATGCCATTTCCTGAAATCGTACAACAAGTAAAGTTATTTTTCTTCCTTTTTTTATGGCTCATTTCCTTTATTTACCGCCATGTTAACCTCTTCTTTTAATTTTTGAAGTTGGGTCTCAAGGGCATATGATGACACATTTGGTGGCATTTTTTTATGAAAATGGTACTATGAGCCCAAGTTTCCCCGATATATCTTCTCCTCCTCCTATAGAAGATTTGAAAAATAAAGTAGAAGTTGCAGCTGCTCAAGTTAAATTTCCAAAGCTTCTGTAACTTCATCATGTTTACGACACTTGCTTCCCCTAATTTGAAACCACAAGAGATGATATCTAATTTCAAGACACATTATGTTTCCAAGATGTGGGGTGCTGAGATTCTCTAGGAAATTTTTTAAAGTTAAAAATTGTGTTAACTCAATTCAAGAAGAGGTTAAAAGGACTAATGCATCAACACATCTGCTTTAGAGAGATCTTTTAAGGCTTGTTTCGAAACAAATGAAGAGTAGGACACTATGAAATCGTCCTTATCCCATAAAATTACTAAAGAATGCCACCAAAAATTGTTTTCTAGTGTGCAACAACGCATTATCGATGCGAAAGAGAAAAACACTAAAGTGAATTGGCGCATGGAGTATCTTCAAGCAACTCTTGCAAAAGTTGATATAGAATTTAAAACCTTGTCTGCAAAGAGGTAGAAGGCCATTGCAAGTATAGACCAACATATTAAATATTACCTAAAAGTAAAGAGAAGATTATAACTTTTCAAGGCGAGTTTCATGCCATTGAGGAGAGCCATCCATTAGCTGAATATGAAGTGAAAAAATTATCCAAAATAGAAGAGGCGGTTGACACTAGTCGCCAACAAATCCTAAGATTCAAATCTTTTCCATAGTTTAGATTCTTTCATAGAATATTTAATTATTATTTAATTTCTTATTATGATGTAGTGACATTTCTTTCTTGGAACAATAAAATGATCTCTTATATTTCAATATCAATCGTCTCTCATTGAAATTTAATATCTTATCTTCTTTTTCTTGAATGAACACAATTGATGAATCTGCTTGAAGAAACCTAGACCACCTACACAAGAATCAGGTTCTTGTCGGATTACCAAAAATTAATAATAACAAACTGAATAGAGATTTATCGTAGAAAACCTCCTTGCTCAAGGGAAGAAAAACCACGACGTACACCTCGTAGAATTCACCAACTTCACTAACTTCAAAGAGAAACTTTATATTACAACTCTATGATAAAAGTGACTAACTCTTGTACCTCATCTCAAAAGTTCATTTAAACAATGAAATGATTAACTATAATCGTATACTCTTGTTGGGATAAGTACTGTTTTGATAAATGACGAAATGCAAGGAATACATTGGCAAAATGATCTCATGGGAAACTGTTTCAAGAAGGAGTTTTATCTCATAAAGAAGTTTTATCTTGAAAAGAACATTAAACTGAAATAGAGTCATTGTTGGTGTTAATAGCTAAAGAAAAACATACGACAGAAGAAGAAAAAGAGATATTTTATTAAGCTGAAAGAAGAAATATTTAAAATAGAATGAACTCCTAACAATCTGCTATAAATAATGCAGTAACTGAAAAACAGAATCTTCCTATTAACTAGGCACTAAGTCTACCAACAACTCTACATGCCTAAAGACTAGGAAACTCAACTGAAAGACTAAAACAAAAAATATCTATCTTCTGAAAACAGAAAACACATCAGCAGCCATGTCATTATGCCAACTCAACATCAATTAACAGCTCACGAGGAAGATTTCAACACTCCTCCTTGCATCAATAGCTGCAAATTCCAAGTTCCTTTCTCAAGAACTCAAATTTGCTTGCCGGAAGAGCTTTTGTAAAAATATCAGCCAGCTGCTCTTTCGTTCTGCAATATACCAGATTCACTAAACCATCCTCTTGCACTTCTCTAAGAAAATATAGCTTCACATTGAAATGCTTGGTCTTTCTATGAAAAAATGGATTGTGAGAAATAGCAATGGCAGCTTGGTTGTCCACAAATATCTCAGTGCTTTCCTTCATCTCTAACCCAAGATCGCAAAAGATTTTCTTTATCCATAAAGCTTGATTGACCGCAGCTGTAGCAGCAATGAATTCTGCCTTTGCAGTTGATTGAGCAACAATCTCTTATTTTTTCGAACACCAAGAAAAGCATCCAGCGCCAAAAATAAAACAGTACCCTGAAGTACTTTTCATATCTTCAGCAGAACCACCCCAATCACTGTCAGAAAATCCTTGAAGTATAAAATTTTGGCATTTGCTAAATTTGACTCCACAGTCCATTGTGCCTTTGACATATCTGAGTACTCTTTTTGCAGCATGCATATGCAATTCACTAGGAGAATTCAAGAATCGGGATAGTAAACTTACAACATACAATATATCTGGCCTTGTTGCTGTAAGATACATCAAACATCCTATCAAGCTTCTGTAGCTTCCTTCTTGTACTCGTTCAGCACCACCATCCTTCATTAACTTCTCCTTTTGATTCATAGGCGTACTCATACTTTTGCAATCGTCCATTCTAAATTTCCTCAGAATTTCTTTTGCATACTTCTTTTGACAAATGAATGTTTGATCTTGGATTTGTTTAACCTCCATTCCAAGAAAGAATGCCATCTCTCCGAGATCCGTCATTTCAAAGACCTTCATCATCTCCTTTTTCAACTCTTCTATGAGCACAACGTTACTCCCTGTTACTAATAGATCATCAACATACAAAGAAATTATAATAATGTCAGAGTTAACATGCTTTATGTAAAGAGTTGATTCACTTAGGCTTTTCTGAAAACCTAAGTCAGAAAGATGATCATTGATTCTACTGTACCAAGCCCTTGGAGCTTGTTTTAATCCATACAGGGCCTTTTTCAGCAAGTAGACTTTGTCTTCCTGTCCTTCTACAACAAATCCTTCAGGCTGCTCAACATAGATTTCTTCCTGCAAGAAACCATTCAAAAAGGCTGATTTAACATCCAGTTGGTAGATTTTCCAACCCTTTTGTGCTACAATTACCAAAAGAAGCCTAATTGTGTCAAGTCTTGCGACTGGTGCAAATGTTTCAGAAAAATTTACACCAAAAATCTGAGCATAACCCTTCACCACAAGTCTAGCTTTGTGTTTGTTCACCGAACCATCTGCATTTAGCTTAGTTCTGTAAACCCATTTAACACCAATAACCTTTCTGTCTGAAGGCCTTTCTACCAACTTCCATGTGCCATTTTTCTCGATCATGGTTAGCTCCTCCTGCATTGGGACTATCCATTTCTTGTCTCTTTCAGCTTCTGCATATTCAGCAGGTTCAAATACAGCTACATTGCATCTTTGATAGATATCTGAAAGTGATCTGGTTCCTCGAACAGGAGGATGATCAACTCGTTCCTCAAAATTGTGCAACTCTTTAGCATCTCTTTCTTGCTTTTCTCCATCCCAATCCCATTGCTTTTGTTCTACAAATTCCACATCTCTGCTTACTAAATTTTTTCCAGTTTGTGGTTGGAAAATTCTATAAGCTTTTGACTGCAAGCTATAGCCAATGAAAATTCCAGGTTCTGCCTTCTTGTCAAGTTTATCCCTTTTCGGCTGAGGTATGTGAGAAAAACATAAGCAACCACATGTCCTCTAAGTTTTGAATGGTCCGTTCCGCTTGACCATCCATTTGAGGGTGGAAAGCGGTACTAAGTTTAACATTGGTACCAAGTCCTTGTTGAAATGCCTTCCAAAAATGTGAAGTAAATTGAGTACCTCGATCCGATATGAGAGACAAAGGAACCCCGTTCAACTTCACTACCTCCTTGATGTACAAATTAGCATAGTCTTCCGCCGAAAAAGTAACCTCGACGGTAATGAAATGGGCTGATTTTGTCATCCTATCAACAATGACCCAAATAGAATCATGTTGCATTCTAGTACGAGGCAAACCCACAACAAAGTCCATATTCAACTCCTCCCACTTCCAAGTGGGAATACTGATATCTTGGAACAAACCTCTCGGTTTTAGGTGTTTGGCCTTGACTTGTTGACAATTCTGATATTTGGCCACAAAACCCGCTATATCCTTTTTCATGCCATTCCACCAATAGACTTCCCGTAGATCACTGTACATCTTGGTGGCTCCCGGATGAATAGAATATCGTGAATCATGAGCCTCTTCTAAAATTTGCTCTCTTAGGCCATCAACATCCGGCACACACAACCTACCTTGGTACCTAAGCACCCCATATCCCCCTTGGGAGAAAACCTCAACGGACTTGTTGAGAACCAATTCTTTCAACTCCATTAATATAGGATCAAGATGTTGCTTAGATTTTACATCAACCACAAAGGGTGATTCGTAACTATGATGAACCATAACTCATCCCTTGGTGGAATCCACAAGTTGGACACTTATACGGACTAACCTATGCACATCACAAACCAATTCCTTCTTCTCGTCTTCTACATGAGCCACACTACCCATGGACGATCTACTTAGGGCATCCGCAACTATATTGGCTTTGCCGGGGTGGTAAAGGGCACTCATGTCATAATCCTTTAAAAGTTATAACCACCTTCTTTGTCGGAGATTCAAATATATTTTGTTAAACACATATTGAAGGCTCTTGTGGTCGGTAAGCACATCTACATGCACCACATAGAGATAGTGTCTCCATATTTACAAGGTAAATACTACTGCCGCTAGTTCGAGATCATGAGTTGGATAATTCTTTTCATGTATCTTGAGTTTCCTTGAAACATAGGCAATCAATTTACCCTGTTGCATGAGGACACATCCCAAACCCACTCGAGAAGCGTCACAATATACCACAAACCCATCGGTACCCTCTGGTCAGGTCAACACCGGAGCGAATGTAAATCTATCTTTCAAGTCTTGGAAGCTTTTCTCACAAGTCTCCAACCACACAAACTTTGCTTTCTTTTGAGTTAAGGCCGTTACTGGAGAAGCAATAGAGGAGAAACCCTCAACAAACCTCCTATAGTAACCGGCCAAACTCAAAAATCTTCTAATATCAGTAGGAGCTATAGGTCTAGGCCAACTCTTGACCGCATCCGTATTCTTAGGATTAACTTCTATACCCATGCCCGACACAATATGACCAAGGAAAGCAACCGACCTTAGCCAAAACTCACACTTACTAAACTTAGCATATAGTTGGTGGTCTTTTAGGACTTGCAATACTACCTCAAACTCTTAATATGATCACCGTCACTCCTTGAATAGATCAAAATATCGTCAATAAAGACAATGACAAATGAATTAAGATATTACCTAAATACCCTATTCATTAGATCCATGAACGCCGCTAAGGGATTTGTTAGACCAAAATATATGACTAGGAATTCATAGTGACCATATCTTGTTCGGAAGGTCATTTTAGAAATGTCAACCTCTCTCACCCTAAGTTGGTGGTAGCCCAACCTTAGGTCAATCTTCGAAAAGTAACTCGCCCCTTGGAGTTGGTCAAACAAATCATCAATTCTAGAGAGAGGGTAGTTATTATTTATAGTTACCTTGTTTAATTGGCGGTAATCAATACACATCCTAAGACACCCATCTTTCTTTTTCACAAACAATACCCGTGCACCCCATGAAGATATGCTTGGTTGAATAAAACCCTTGTCTAGAAAGTCCTTGAGTTGTGCCTTCAATTCTTTTAATTTGGTCGGTGCCATTTGGTAAGGGGGAATTGATATGGGTTGAGTATCCGGCAAAAGATCAATGCCAAAGTCTATTTACTGTTCGGGAGGAATTTCGGGCAAGTCATCGAAAAAGACCTCCGGAAATTCTCTTACTACGGGGACCGACTCTAAAGGAGGAGTCTTAGACTCAATGTCCTTAAATCTTACATTATGATAGATGGAACCCTTTGAAATCATTTTACAAGCTTTTAGACATGAAATGAATCGACCTCTAGGGATTGAGTCCCCCCCTCCTCCATTCCAAAATGGGCTCATTTGGAAATTGAAACTTTACTACCCGAGTTCTACAATCAATGGAAGCAAAACAAGCATGCAACCAATCCATCCCCAACATTACATCAAAATCAAGCATGTCTAATTCTACCAAATCAACCAAAGTGACTCTATGACACAAAGAGATAGGACAACTACTACAAACTCTCTTAGCTACAACCGAATCACCTACCGGGGTAACATGGAAAAAGGTTCTTTTAACTCTTTGGGAGGTACATCAAATTTCATAGCCACAAAAGGAGTAACAAAAGATAAAGTGGCATCGGGGTCTTATAATGCATAAACATCAACTGAAAATACTTGTTACATACTGGTAACAACGTCCGGGGATCCCTCTTGATCACTTCGGGATTGGAGAGCATATAAGCGATTCTTCTTGGGAGCATTAGGATTTGAATCACTTGGAGGAGCTTGGTTACCCTCTTTCCCCTTGGCCGCACGAGTTGGACAATCTTTCAATTGATGTCCACTTTTGCCACATACATAGCACAGAACCATACCGGCAAGACATTTCCCCTCATGTTTCTTACCACACTTGGCACATATAGGTATATCCATGGGAGATCCACCCCTATTGCCTCCTTGAGGGTTAGTGTTAGACACCCTATATTTATTGGTCTTTGGAGAATTAGAGGAACTTTGATTGCAGAACCTATTCTTGAACCTTGGTCCACTTTGACCCTCAAACTTACCCTTAGAAGAATTTCCATCATCGTTCATTGCCCTCTTCACCTCTCTATTCTTATTCCTAAGCCTTGTCTCCTCAACTTATTGAGCATAGACCATTAACCGTGAGATATCCATGTTGTCATAGAGCATTGCCGCTCGACACTCTTCTTCAATAGCATCGAATACATCGGTGACAAAGTGACTCATCTCATCTATTGGGTTAGACATCGAAGATGGGGATATATTTGGAAAACTTAGTGAATTTCAAGGAGTATTCTTTGACACTCATACCTCATTGGCGATGGTTGATAAACTCCTCAACTTTGGCTTCCCTCTTCTCAAGGGGAAAGAACCTATTAAGGAAGACTTTCTTGAATACTTTCCAACTTATGGGACCCGCCCTTATAGGCCTATTATCTTCCATTGTGCATACCACACTTGGGCCACATCTTTCAATTGATACCCGGCTAATTCAGCTTTCTCAATAGAAGTGACCCCCATAGCCTTCACTATCTTGTAAACCTCCTCCAAAAACTCTTGTGGGTCTTCATTAACTTTGGAACCCTAGAAAATAGGAGGGTTGATCCTCGTAAAATCTATCAACCTTGAGGCCATGGTACTCACATTAGGGTTTTCCCGGGGACTAACTTCTCGGTTGTCTTGGGCCGTTATAGCTTAGGCTTGAGTAGTGACGACTTGAGTTTGAACCGTCATGAGTTGAGTCAAAGTTTGGAGAGCCGCCCTTATCTCCACATTAGTCATAGCCCCTTCATAATTAGGAACTTGAGGGTCTTGAGGAGCTTGGGGAGGAACTCCCTCATTCACATTCTCCTCTTGTGCCCTTCTTGCATTAGCCCTTCTTGTATTCATTGCCTATAATCACAAGAAAAGGGTTAGGAGAAAGGACTTCATAGAGTCAGGACTCCAAGCACGACTAAAAAGTAATGGAACAAATGAAAGTTCCTAAACATATTATAGCCTCTCATTCATAAGTGTGACGCGCTTCACACTCATGAACAAGACTCTACTAGACGTGGTGCATGAGACATCAACTTAAATATTATTCCCAAAACCTTATGCTCTAATACCAAGTTTGTCACGACCCGGGAATACCCCCTAGACGTAACACAATGTACTTGACCTCGAAGGGGTCTCATACAAGTCTCTAGCATCATCATAACATAAGACATAGAAATAATGCGGAAAAATTTCAAACTTTTACAATAGGAGTCAAACTTTATTTTTCATAAAGGAAAATCATAGGAATCTAGACTTTGTCTCATACACCATCTAAAACATAGGAATACAAAGTTTGGGACTTAGCCCTTTACATCAATAAAGGTCTCAACATGAGAAGTACAATAGAAACTAAGAAATGGATAATCTGTCCTCAAACATGAGGACTCACCACAACTAGGAGATATGCAATCCAAGTCTTCTTCAAGAAAGAGAGTGTATGTCATCTAGCCAGAACCTACACTTATCAAAATGTAGAAGAAGAAGGGGTTAGCACAAATATGTACTAAGTATGGAAACATGCATAAAATCCTTGAAATATGATAAAAAGGACATTTTAGTTGAAAAGTATACCATTGTCAAGTTTAGAAACCAACATGCATTTACAATGTACAAGACAAGCCATAATCACATTTATACTCATTACATAGTAATATCAACACCTTAGCAACCCCTAAGGAACACTTGTGCAATGTATGGTTAGCATCCCATAATACCAACCCTACTAAGCACCATCTTGAAGCTACCTTGGTCAGACATATCATCTTTAAACCTCATTATAATCATTAGTCGC
Organism: Solanum chiquidenum; assembly: GCA_029582725.1. NCBI lineage: Eukaryota > Viridiplantae > Streptophyta > Magnoliopsida > Solanales > Solanaceae > Solanum > Solanum chiquidenum. Next base: position 38,092 of record JAJOOS010000340.1, read on the forward strand.
AAATAAGGAAATAGTCATGTACATTACTTGAATATAAGGAAAGTCATTCATAACAACTATCCATTCAACACACATGCATACATTTATATCTCATCATAATATATCCACAACATCCTACTAAGTCCACTTGTGCAATGTGGAAGTGAAGTCCCATACCCCCACTCCTACTAAGTAAACTCACCAAGAAGTCATAGTATAGTTCATGTCTCATTCATTATCTTTATTATATAGGAAAAGTAGCCATAACCGACATAGACCATGTGAGCTACATGGAATCCGGTGTCATGTAACCTCACATAGAAAGAAGGTGTCCTACTTGCCTAAGGTAGAACTAAATGTATAGCTATAAGGTGGATCCACTAGCTAAGATCCTATGTTGGCACATAGTTATGGGATATGGAGATTGCTTCTAGAAACCCGCCCTATTGCATTGGCGGAGGGGATTCCATCTCATGAGTTCACTTTATATGACCCACCCTATTAAATTGGCGGAAGGGCCTTTACCTTATTTTTCATATCCACTCGGTGCTAAGCATTATTTCCCAAATTATACATAATTAATCTTGAATTGCATTTACATGTGTGAAGGAATTCTCTATCCTTAATTCAATACAATTCATCAAAATAGCTCATAGATTCATTAAAGGTGAGAATTTACTTTCACCCTTAGAATAAACATTAGTATGTGAGTAGAACTTTCACATTACATTCATAGTGTTTTCATGAGAATAGACTTTCCATCAACACAATAACATCATCATCATCCTAGACTATTCATGAATCATCAAGTGTAAGGGTAAATGAAGAAAAACCTTTCAACAATACCATACTTCACACATTAGTCATAGGAGGTTTACTTTCTAGGTGAATCAATAGGTTATACTCAACTTTCACTAATGTGTACAAACCCTAGAAATTTACCCCTTTCAAGGTCATGAATCATGTATCACAATTACACATAAAGATACTACAATAGGCATAAATAAAAAAGATTCAATAACTATATTAACATAGATACCATTCATAGTAATCACCTTGCATCAATACACCCATCACAATTCATGAAATTGGGGTCATGGGGGTGTTCATGGGTTCATGGGGAATTTTACAATGAAAATCACCATTAAATATCAAATCATCCATAATATAATGCAATTAACATAATAAAATTGTTTTTAGGAAGAACCCATGGCTAAAATGAAAACCCTAGTTTTTGAACAAGTTACCAATTTCGAAATCAAGAGTTGAAGGGCTTCATGGAGAAAAATGTTCCATGAATCAAGGTTCCCGTACATTAATTTATGTTTTACACGAAATTTGAGTGAAAATCTTGGATCTTGAACCCTAATCTTGACCTTCTTCTTTGTTCTTCAATGGAGTTTAGAGAGAATATTTTTGGGAGGGAAGTTGGTTGAGTTTGTGAGTTATGAGAGTTAAAAGGGTTGTTTAATAGTTAATTATAATTTAATATACTTAAAATAACTAATAACAACCGTCCATACTACTTAATTAATTTAATTAGTAATTTACGAAAACATCCCCTATGGCCTAACCCCAAACCAACTTTTGCAGGTTGGGATCCACGGACCCCATCCACGGCTCGTGGATGGGACCACGACCCATCTTGCATGGGCATTGTTTGGGTTAGAGAGGGAGTTTAGGAGGGACATCTTGGGGAGATTAAGTCTCAACCCACGACTCCAAACCACGGAGCGTGGGTCCACCCACGTGGCTTGGGTGCCCACGGAGCCTGGGTCCACCCTAGGGGGTCTTGCCTTAACGTTTAGGCACTAAAACCCTAGTACTCTATTAGGGAAGTTAATTAAGGACTCTAACCTTACGTTTTAACTTCATTAGGCTACTAGACTACACATTAGGTTCTAGCTTAGGTCATTAGATTTTTGGGGTGTTACAGACTCAAAGATACTTCTCAACTCAAGAGTGCTCGACTTATGGGGTTCATGTAGAGTTATGGGCATGGACTACTCAACTCAAGGACTTCATGGGTAACATGTAATATTCCCATGATTAGGAATATAATCTCAAATATGTTAGGAACTCAATACTTAAGACTTAGAACTTGAAGGTACTACTCCTCACAAAGATACTCAACTTATGTAGTTCATGTGGAATTTATGGCCATGAATGACTCGACTCGAGGGTCTACATAACAACATGGAACTCATGTATACAACTCTTCCCATTCTCATACTTACTTTCTCAAAACTTAGTTCAAATCGATAGTTGATCTTAAAGGATTCACAATTGAACTCAAAAGCTTTCTTGAATTCTATTCTTAACTCTCTCTTGAATGTGAATTATGAATTCAAGAGCAATGGTTCATGATATGAAGGATCTTGTGATGATAAATTAGACTCATGAATACATTCTACTCATTCTCATACTCACTTGCTCGAGTCTTGAAACAAGTTATAAGAAATTGTAGAGGACTCATCAAAAAGACTAAAAGGGACTTTCTCAAAATGTTCTAAAGAACTTCCAAGACTTAACTCTTAACTCTAACTTGAATTTGAATAATGAATTCAAGGTTATGTCATGGTAGAAATGATTTCTAGGTGTTTAGAATCAAAAGGGGTACACTTTAAAAGAACTCAAACGGAGCAATCGACTGCAAACTAGATGGGGCAGGCAACCCTGGTGCACTGAGTGGTTCGGGGCGCCAGCCCCTAAAATACAGAACATAATTTGGGGCGTACTGGCTGATGCGAGGCTCCAGGCCACAACCCAGAAAACTCGACGAGTTTCTTTGCTTATTTTCTCACCCTAACTCGCCTAGAATTGAACGATTTCTTCCCCAATTACTTTGATTAAATCGCTCAACATAAATACACTCTAATTCACTCAATATAGCCCTAAAAATACTCACTTTCATCTCAAGAATTCATCAAAACCCCAAAAAATTAAGATTTTGAATGAACTTCAAGAATAGTTGTCAAGAACTCATCAAGAACTCTAATCTTTCAACTTCAAGAATGAAATTTGTGCTGAAAATAACATGATTGGCATGTGGGTGAATGAACCCAACACTATGGAAGCTTACTGTAACACCTAGCTATTTAAAAGAACTAGAAAGATCTAGAATTAGAAAGAGTCACTTTTGGAAAGAATGAAAAATCTGGAAAATTGGCTAAATTAAGTTAAGTATGAGATTTGGTCAACTTCAAACGACCACAACTCCTAGATCAGGATGAGTTAGGTGTGCTTCCAGATACCTTAGGAAAGATCTTGGAATTATCATTTTAACGTCACCAATTTTGTGCGATTCCGAGTTTGTATACGTGAGATATGCCCATTTGAAGCTGGGTTGTTTAGATAAGGAAAGTCAAAATCGGATTTTTAAGAGGTATTTCGGTCTTTTCCATACCTACTTGATTTAATTCGTTTTTAGTGAATAAATTAGGGCCAAAACTGAATTGGTTCAGTTTGCACAATTGGAAATTCACGCTAGGACATTAGAGAGAAGAACTCAAGAGAGAAGAGAAGAAGAAAAATCAAGATTCGTCATCTTCATAAGTAATTGATTTCAGATTTCGTCAAGGATTTGATCCTACGAGGTATGTGAGACTTTAATATCGTTGGGTTCATTCACCCACATGCCAAACATGTTTAATTTAGCGTGAATTCATTCTAAAAAGATTGGAAGTTTGAATGTTCTTGATGGGTGTTCTTGAATTGCTTTTTGTTCTTGAATTTGGGTTGATATTGAGGAGTTTCTTGAGATTGAGTGTTGATTCCTTGAGTTGTTTGAGTTAGATTTTTGTGTATATGTTCTGGCTATCTGTTTCTAGAGAGAATTTGAGAAAAAGGATCAAGTTTAGTCGAATTTAGATCAGAAAATGAGTTGAAAAGTTGTCGGGTTTGCCTGGGGAGGGGCTAGCGCAGTGCGCCCCTGTAGCTCCAGGAAGGCTGGGGCGACGCACTAGCAGTGCGCCAGATATGAGCCCCAGTAACTAAGGGGCTGGCACGGCGCGCCAGGAACGTGCCTGAGTCATCTGCCCACACCCATTTTTCGTCGTTTAGCCTGTTTAATTCCTGCTACAGTGTACTAACACTTCTGAATGATTCTAACTACTCTAAATGATTTCTAAACACTTAGAAATCATCAATAAACTTGAATCATAACCTTGAATCCATAAATTCGAATTCAAGGAAAGTTAAGAGTCAAGTCTAGAAAGTTCATAGAGTCTTTCCAAGAAGTCTTTTACAAATGTTTTAATCTTATTTCAAGACTTGAGTTTCGAGTTAAGTAAGAGTAACAAATAAAGTTCATTTCTTCAAAAAGAGTATATGGGAACTAAGTATTCCCAAAGAGTAAATGTTTTCACATTTGAATAAAAAAGGAAACACTAATTTCCAAGAGAGCTTTTGAGCTAGTTTTTGAGTAATTATCTCAAATCACAGAAAGAGTTTTGTTTTAAAAAACATATGAGATGAGTATATTTTGGGAATAGTAATGAGCACCGATATGAGGACGCGAGATCATAATAAACCAAGTCTTCATAAACCATATAGCCATCATGGGTAGAAATGATCATACTTTTTAGATGATTCCTTAGTACTTTTTAGCAGAGACTAGTGGATCCAATTAGTTGAGGCGTTCTATATGACCAAAGTATAGGAAAGTTCTGGCAGCGTGGGCGAGACATTGTTTCATCACTTAGGCTCATAGTGGTGGTTGCCGGTTAGAGAATATCACATAGTATTATATTAATTTATATATATGAACTGAGTTTTTATTGTATTTCTTTAATACATTGAGTTGTCATTTACTGTTTTAGATGCTTTGTATAAACTGGACCATTATTGTTGTTTTACTTCGTATTTGAGTTGAGTATTCATGAGTTGTGTAAAGCTAAGGTAAGTGTTCCTTTCAGATATCCTTTCAAGATTATGTTATCTTTAGTTTTCCCCTCGCATACTCGTACATTCAATGTAATGATGTCATTTGTCCTACATCGTTTTATCATAAAAACACCATGGCTAATTTACTTGAGTTAGACATGGTGGATTTTGATGTCATTCTAGGTGTGGACTAGATTCATGCCTGTTATGCCTCTATTTATTATAGAACTTGAGTTGTTAGGTTCCAAATTCCTTATGAGTCAGTTATAGAGTGGAGTAGCAGTTCAGCAGTGCCTGAGAGTCATTTCATTTAGTATCTTAAGGAGAGAAAGTTAGTTTCCAAGGACTGTGTCTATCACTTAATCCGAGTTAATGACTCTAGTGTTGAGACACCTCATATTGAGTCAATTCCAGTTGTGAGTGAGTTTCAAGAAGTCTTTCGAGACTATCTACCCCCCTCCCGAGAGAGAGATAGACTTCGGTATAGATATTCTTCCCGATACTCATCCTATATCAATTTATCCATATAGAATGGATCCAACAGAGTTGAAAGAGCTTAAAGAATAGTTGAAAGATCTCTTGATAAGGGTTTTATTCGACCAAGTGTCTCACCTTGGGGTGCTCCGGTCTTATTTGTGAGGAAGAAAGATGGCTCCCTTAGAATGTATATAGACTACCACCAGTTAAAAAAGTTTACCATCAAGAATAAGTATCCTCTTATGAGAATTGATGACCTTTTCGATCAGCTTCAGGATGCCACTTGTTTTTCTAAGATAGACCTCAGATCAGGCTACCATCAGTTGAAAGTAAGGGAGTGTGATATTCCAAAGACAGCTTTCAGGACCCGTTATGTTCATTATGAGCTTATGGTCATGTTCTATGATTTGACCAGTGCGCCTGCAGCATTCATGGACCTTATGAATAGAGTATTCAAGACTTATTAAATATGTTTTTCATCATCATGTTCATTGATGACATTCTAATCTATTCGAGAAATGATTAAGATCATGCTAGCCATCTCAGAATAGTTCTCCAAACTCTAAAGGATAGGAAGTTGTATGCTAAGTTCTTGAAATGTGAGTTTTGGCTTGAGTCTATGGTATTCTTGGGTGATGGGATTAGAGTTGACACTCCGAAAATAGAGGCAGTGCAAAATTGACCTAGGCCCAGATCTTCAACTGATATGAGGAATTTCTTTGGGTTGGTTGGATATTATAGAATGTTCATAGAGGTGTTCTCGTCTATTTCGTCCCCTTTGACCAAGTTGACTCAGAAAACAGTGAAGTTTCAATGGTCTGAAGCTTGTGAGAAAAGCTTTTAGGAATTGAAGAAGAGGTTGGTTACTACCCCAATATTGACCTTACCAGAAGGTACGGAAGGCTTTGTTGTATATTGTGATGCGTCTAGAGTTAGTTTGGGTTATGTGTTAATGCAGAACGACAAAGTTATAGCTTATGCCTCCAGACAATTTAAGGTTCACGAGAAGAATAACCCAACCCATGATCTAGAGTTGGTTGCCGTAGTATTGGCGTTGAAAATATGGCGTCACTATCATTATGGTGTTCATGTGGATGTGTTCACCGATCACAAGAGTTTTCCACTTATTAACTAAATGGTGTGGCTCAAATATGGTATAACCAATGGAAGGAAGGGAGACCAGCAGATGTGGGTCCAACAACATCAGTAAATGGAATGTAGGAGTATGTAATATGGCTGAACAATTGAACTGAATGACTGAAAGCAACTCAACTGAATCAATACTTGAACGTGAAGTGAAAACCATTTAAGCTTTACAATAAGATATAAAATAAAAGCAACATGAAACTAATATACTTTACTTGTGGGAGTTTCTCTAACCAACAACCATTACCATGAGTCTGGCAATGATACAAGGTCCCACCGCACGTTGCAAGGGCCAATCCTATACCTTTCTAGGGTATAGGATGATATTGTGAGTATGGATCCAACTATATGCCTTCTCAGAGGCAGTGATGAGTCGCATGAAGATTCAATGATGTCCTACCCTATGCTGGTTATGTAGTTTTATGGGACTTCTGAGTTATAAAAGACTCTAACCCAACTCGGTGCTTGATACTACTCCCAAAATAATTAATATAACTTTGTGCGTAATTCACCCATTACAAAGAACAGACTTCTTACATTACTGGAAATACTTTTCAAAACATGAGACGTGTTTACCTTCTTGAAAACATGCTCTTATGAACTTATCTTTCAAGTACAATAATCAACATAGGTACATATATATATATATATATATATTTTATCTTAAAAGCATGAACTCCTAACTTAAATATTAAATTACTATAATATCCCTAACTTAGGTTGTGACTTTTTCGATGACTTGTGACTTTTTTCAAAGAGTTGTGACTTTTCCAAAGAGTTGTGATTTTTCCAAAGTGTTGTGACTTCTCGGAAAGGCCATGATTTTTAAGATAAGACACAAAAAACATGTAACGACCCGAGAGCACCCCCTAGCCGTTACATGCGTATTTGACCTCTTAGAGGTCTTATACAAGCCTTAGCATTCATTCATCGCATAGATCATAAAAATCACTAAGAATTTAAAACTTTTATTCAATAACATCAATACGCAAGCGGAACTACTAAGTCTCTTTAGCCAATCTTAGACAAGAACTTAAAACGTACTAAGGGACACGGCCCTTTACAATGAAATGAAACTTAAGTGTCTATTAC
>JAJOOS010000341.1:0-22861 GCA_029582725.1 Solanum chiquidenum
TTACTTAGTTATTATTCATACTTTGTTAATCGCTTATGGTTCCTACAACCCTAGTTATGAAAGTTAGCTACTCATTATCTCAAAAACACAATCAAAATTTATTAAAATAAATATGCTTGTGTTAATCATAAAAAGTTAAGAACAATAGCTAAACTATGTTTTATTAATCACGAATATAAATAAATAATAAAGGAGAAGAAAGAATAAACCACAATTCTCCGGCCTCCACGGCGGCTCTTCCAAAGTTCCTAAGCTAGAAGAAAATTTATATTGTGTCTTGTATCTTGGTTCTTGACTTTTTTTTATAATTATTTCTATGCACTATTTATAGATGTAGGAAACCCTAAATAAAATAATTAGATCCAATTAAATTAGAACTTCAAAACCAAAAGGAATTGGATTCCTTTTTTTTTTCGCCGCGTGAGCTGTCCGTGAACATTACTGCCGCCTCAAAGAATTTGTGCCTGATTCTTAATTACGCCTGGCAGCAGAATTGCAATTGTAATTGCAATATAACCTATGTATTATTTTATAACTTTTAATCCATTAACTGACTACTTGATTTCCTTCTTCAACATTCCATGTTTAATTCGTTTTAGCTTCAAACTTCCTCATTTTTTCACCAATTTAATCCTACAAATAAAATACACAATTTAGCACAATCCATAAAATTTATGCTCATAAAGGAAAAATATAAATACTAAATGTGAGGCAAATAATGATTAAAAATATGTATTTTGGCCTCACATCAGCGATGACTGCTTCTTTTCATCGCCCACTTGATCTTTTCCTTCAGGGCTCATCACACTGGAACTTTGGACAAGGTTACGGCCATTCGACGACTCGCCAAATGCATTAGGCGATCCTCAAGCCTTCTTTTCTTCGTCTTTTAAGCCGTTTTGTTCCTTATTGCCCAGTAGTGTCCATGCCTTGCATCAAACTCCAAATACCTAAAACTTAAGGATTTACATCAGTTATTGAGACAAAATGTGCATTTGAGGACACTAATTCTATTAAAATGAAGCCCTAAATGAGTCCAAATTGTGGACTCATCAACACCCCCAACTTAACCTTTTGATTGTCCTTAAGTAAAACTCAAATTCGGCAGTTCAAAAAGGATGTCTTGAACAGTGCTACACAAGACTCAATCATGAATGGACAAATAAGACTCAATTTACTCATGCGAAGATTAGATGTGCACTCAAAGTTTTGAGTTGTGACACACCATTATCGAAGAATCTCAAGCTCACTATACTTACTTCAAATGCAAGTTCAAGCTCAACAAAGGAAATCAAATGCCCTCACAAAAAAGAATGATTCCATATTCACACACAATGGTGCAACAATTTAAAGTTCTGGAATCAAATGCAACGCTCACACTCCCAAAGAAGAACACAATGCATGCTTTCACCCATAGGTTTACCCGTATTTTCCAATAGACAATTGTTTCAGCTCACTCAAGCTCAAAAAGGTCTTTTCAAGGCTTGTAATGGGGCTGAGTGTAAAGGTATGATCATTTAGGCTCAGTGACTTTCATTCTCATGAAATGTGGTGCTCCCAACACTTCCTTTCCTCTTCTTTCATCATTTTCTTTAGTGCTCAGAAGTTATCCCATTATTCACTTTCCATGGATTGTTCGGAAACCCCATTTCTTTTATACTTTATTCCAGAACTTTTTCATTCTTTTTATTTTTCTGTCTTTTCTTTCCCTTCTCTTTTTTTATATGGAGGGGTTCCATATTTCTCAAAACCATAGGTTAAAGCGGACTTTTCTTGAACTTCTTGAGTTGCCTTCTCTTTTCACCACACCCCCAACTTAGGCTTTTGGTATAAGTTGGCTATTCAATCAACCACAAATCATGAGGATTATGGGTAGTGGATTTAAGAAAGGTTATGTTTTCATCAAGTTTCTTCCAAAGAAAGGTAAGGCTCGAGGGGTGTTCAAAAGAGGTTCACACACTCACAAGGTAGGCCACAAAAGAGGTATATGCCAAATTGGCTCACACTCTTCGAAGTTGCCTAAGATCATATCAAGAGATAGCCTTACTTAGTTGACCGGACCAACAGAGCAAATTCTAGGTGTTATCATGCATGGTTCATAGTAAGCTCATCACACAAGGCATCGACACCAAAGTCAAACAATACTCCAGACTTTCGCTAGTGTGCAATGACCATCACAAGAGACTCGATTTTATAATTGACTAGTAAGAATGAGATGCACAGAGTTCACATATTGTCTGCGCACCTTCATTTGGCCTCATTGTAGCCAGACATTCATGTTTGTTCGATTATGAGCACTATTCGAGTTATCGGTATTGATCGGTATCGATACTCAAATTTGCCAAAGAACAACCAAATTTTTTTCCGAAAGGGTTGAAAATCAAGGAGCCGCAAGCTCAAACCTTCCACAAAAAGCAGTGTCAACACAAGTTAAGCTAAAAACCCAATGTATAAACAAAACAAGAGTTATAATCAGCACACAAAGGTAAGCCTCACCTCACCAAAAATAAAAAAAAATGTGTCCTCAAATGCAAATAAGGATTATCAAACAGTGAAGTAAAGCAAAACAGAGAGGGAGGTAAAGCGGGGGTCCGGTCTACACAGTCGCTCCGTTTGTCCGGGCATCAGTGCCCGATGACTCACCCTGAACCTGGGCATCAGTGCCCGAGGTCACCTAAAGAGGAACAGCAGTGCCATATTCACCAAGTTCTGCTGAGTGTGAGTCCGCTAAAAAGACATGCACCGCTCTGCAGAATCCACGGGCACACGAAGGAATATTAGGGTCTAGGGTAATGGTCTTCCTGGTAGAAGTGGGCCTCTTGCCCTTGCCTTTCCCAGTAGTTGTGGGTAGTTTCGTAGCTTTTCCTTTAGATGTAGTTGCATCCTCATTAATCACAATCCCTTTAGACTTTTGTTGGGCTGGTGTTATTATTTCAGCAACTTTTGATTTAGTCATGTCTGCAAAATCTCGAACAGAAGTTAGAAAAACATAAACAAAAGCACAACAGAACAATTTCAGACAGACTGCCAAACCAGAGGGCGAATCACTAAATTTCTTGGGTGATCTAGATCGAGTCCGCCGAAGGAATTAACTCTAAAATTGCAGCAATAAGGCGTTGGGGGGAACCATTTGGCGTGTCGCTGATAGCTTTCGGCAAACAATGACAGGCCCACCAAAAGTTTCAGTGCATAAAGGTTCAAGGGTACAGACAGAGGGCGAAACAAAAGTCTTTCGATGAGTCACCGAATGCTTTTGGCGACATCAAGCTTCTCGTCGAAGGTTACAGAATCAATCATCAAATAAAGCATGAAATCAAGGGTGAGATAGGGACATTAGGCGAACCACTGACTGTTTTGGCAAGCTCGACCCAGCTCGCCAAATGGCCCAACGTGCCAATTTTCAACCCAACTTCTCGAATTTAACCACGCAACCCCCGAAAACAAAATCAAATCACGCACTAGTTAAATTAAGGTAGGACCCATAACACCAAAACACAACCCCTCTAATTTTAATCCAGTTTAAGGCATACAATTACGGGAATTCAACAGTCACAACTACTCGAGCAAGTTTATCAAATTAAATCATGCATGTAAACAATCTAATCCTATCAGGCAGGATCAGAACACTTCAACAAGATTAGTCTATTGCAAATGAGTATAATTTTCGATAAAATAAACTCGGGGCCTAGGAAACCAACCTTTAGTGTCGATATAAAGAAGATTGAAATGCTAGGCGGCAATGTAATCCAATTCCGAGCACAAATCAGCACTAAAAACTCTAAAAATGCAAAAATAGGGGAACTAGCGTGCGAATGTGAGTTTGGGAAGATAAAAAGTGAGGGAAAGTGAATGAGTTTGAAACTTTTAAACCTTTGGCTTGCAAAATCATCCAAGTGTTTCCCATTCGGTGACATTAGTCGAGCTAGCCTATCCTTTTGGTGATTCGCCGAGTGTTCATTTACCTCACCAAATTTTACAGAACCTCCAGTGAGTGTGGGGGTCTCAGCAACGGTCTCCGTTGAGATCACTGGCATGGTCGACGATTCACAAATAATTTCCTAGGCTCTCCGAGTTTTACAGACTCCACTTTGAAGATATCTTGAGTCAAACGACAGATTTAGTCGGGCTCACTGACCTCTTTGGCGACTCACCGACCGGACCTCTTGCTCGCCACCCTGAACTTTTTCAAACACTTTCCACACTTCAACCTGTACAAACAAAACACCATTATTTTACCAAAACACAAATAAAAAGCAATAAGGGGTTTTGGGTTGCCTCCCAAACAACACCTTAGTTAATATCGTGGCATGACGCAAGTCCACCTACAAACCTCATTCTTGGGGTTGACCATAATGTCACTAGGCAAACCTCTTTTTTGTCTCGGATTTAAGTGAGATGACATCTGACCCATTTCGGTGTCCAGCTGCTTGATTGATACTCAATGGGAGGTAACGGTCTGGCTAAGGGTCAACACGCTCCTCAAACCAACCACCCTTTGAATCCTTTATCTTTTGGCGCTTGTGGGGAGGCACATACCTATCCTTCTACCCATCCTTCCAATTAGGATTAAGGTCTCTCCATTCACGCTCTTTCCAACCTTCATCTCTATCACAACCTTGGTTACCACCCTGCCTTGGGTAGTTTGAACGATAACCACTACCTTGGTTGGCGAGGAAGTTCACCTCTTAATTGTACAAAGTATCAAACTTTGCCTCTTCCAGATTTGCACACCCGATCCCCACAACATTGACACCCCGAGCACCAGCTCCCATTACATTTTTGGACAAAATGTCAAGTTGTGTCATGATCTTTGCCATGTTTTTGTCCCTCTCTTGATCTTTTTCCATCTGCTCCTTGGTCAATTTGAATGTAAGAGGGGCGACTTGATCTTCACGGGTGTACCAAACAAGATTTATTGTGGTCATTCCATCTAATAGCTGAGCTGCTATCACGTAAGGATGTTGCATCAAACCTCCTGGAGAAAGTTTGTCAGCAATGCCCTTGTTCACCGATTCTAGGCTCCGATAGAAATATTGCAGCAATACGTTGTCAGGCGAGCCATGAGTTGGGCATTGGAGCACCAACTTCTTGAATCGTAGCCAAGTCTCATGAATTGGCTCGCCCTCCAAATGCTTAAAGCTTTGGATATTGTCCCGAAGAGTCATCATCTTCAAGGGAGGGAAAAATCGCACATTAAATATGGTGACCAACTCCTTCCACGAAGTGATTGAGTGTGTGGCAATTCAGCTAGCCACTTGCATGCTTCTCCCATCAAAGAGAATGGGAACAATCGTAACGAACCGACTTTTGGGATATATTTTTGAAAGAAAATGGTCCACACACATCCATGAAATTTTGAATGTGCTCGTTAGGGTCTTCATGAGCCAATCCACTGAAAACCCCTTTAGTTGCAAGAGTTGCAAGAGTTGCAATATAGTACTCGTGGTGTAAAATACAACATTTCCTTCTACCGGAGGCAAGCGAATGGCACCAATACCGCCCATGAGATGGGGGTCATTAGCATGAGGCTCATTTACATCGTTAAGGTTTCCGATGTCATCTTGATGGCCTACTTGGCTGCCATTGCTGGCGTTCACACTAATACTTCCTGAAATATTCACACAAACAAACAAAACAAAACAAAAAATTAAATAAGTAAACTAGGACTAACAAAAGCTAAATTCGACTCTACTAATAATTCTCAAGTAAAAATACTCCCCAGTAGCAGCACCATTTTGATGTTTTCGTAATCAATACACAACTTCCGATTCAAGTGTCTATGATCATACAATACTAATATAACCCAATTGAATGGTTGGGGTCGAGTCCCAAGGTAGCGGTTTCTGAGAGTTAAGAGCGAATATGCTAGAGTTAACCATAGCTAAAAACATTATCGAGTAATAAAATAATAAATTAAGGGGTTGACATGAATGTCAATCATCAATGGGGGGTTGGTAGTCGATTAACAACTAAAACAACAAAAATACAAAGATGTGAATATAGGAGACGGGATTCTTGGGATGTGATAGGAATATGTGATAAACTACACAATCGGGTAAATACTATTGATAATCAATTGTTGAACAATTGATACTAGGCTAGACTTTAGTGGGTGTAAATTCTCTCTCGAGCAACTTACCCCGAATCAATTCAGTTTCTCTCAAACATCGAGTTGCCGCTTTTAAGCACAACCTCCGCCTTAGACCATTCACTCTCTCGAGCTGAATGTGTGGTAAAATGCCTAGGATTCACTCTCTCGAGCTGAACCCATGATGACCCAATAACCACCGGGTATCAATTTAGTAGTCTTAGTTTTAAAATCTATCTCTCGAGCAAGCCAAAAAGACTAAGATGAAATCGTATTTGCAACTACAATCCCATTAAGTTCAAATACAACTACTAAATAAAATCACATTTAAACAACAAATAGACTAACAATAAGCAATACCCAACAGGAAAGTTAACCCATATTCACAAAATCACACCCCAAGTATTGGGATTTTAGCTAGACATAGAGAAAAGGAAGAAAATGATACCAAATCGAAGTAACATCAACTAGGTATGATTTATATTCACTTCAATCGTGTCTAAGATGAAGAATATTCAACACCCACTTCCAATTTCTTGGAATTGGAAGTCTTCAAATCTTCAAAAGCTAAGAAAAATATTCTCTACTTGAAAACTTAGAAAATAAAATTGTTGCATCTGAAATTCATACTAAGATAAAAATTCAAACTAGTATTTATAGTTGTCTAAAAATTTTCTGCAAAGGATCACTCGGTGTAGTTAGTCGGGATCGCCGACGCACTAGGCGATCCGCCCTTTGGTCTTCTTCATCGCCTTTCAGCTTTTCCCTTCAGCATCTTCACGTTCTGGATCATTGGGCGATATAGTTCTGCTTCGTGGAACTGTTTGGTGACACGCCGACTGCTTCTTTTCATCATCGACTTGATCTTTTCCTTCAGGGCTCAGCACACTGGAACGTTGCGTGAGGTTAAGGCCAATCGGTGACTCGCCGAATGCATTAGGCGATCCTCAGGCCTTCTTTTCATTGTCTTTTCAGCCATTTTGTTTCTTTTTGCAAATTAGTGTCCATGCCTTGCCTCAAACTCCAAATACCTGAAATATAAGGATTTACATCAGTTATTGAGATAAAATGTGCATTTGAGGACACTAATTGTGTTAAAATGGAGCCCTAAATGAGTATAAATTGTTGGATTGTGGACTAATCACTGGCCACTGGGAGGCAACCCATGTTTTTTATAATTTAAATGTTGGTTTTGAATAACGAGTATTGATTGTGCAGATTGAAAAGTGAAAGTGTTGGAAAATGGGCAATTAGGTAAGCCAAAAGTCCAGTCGGCGAGCCTGACTTGGACCTTCATTTGAAGCACCCAACTTGATAGGGAACTTTGTAAAACTCAGCGAGCCAAAGGCATAGTTGGTGGTTAACCGAATAGGTCGACGGTTCACCGAAGAGGTCGGCGAGCCCGAATTTGTCCGTCGTTTGAACCCCAAAATTGCTTGGAGTTTTGTAAAACTCAGTGAGCCAAAATATCACTCAGTGCATCGCTAAGTGATTCAGTGGGAGGGACTTACTGCGATGGCTGGCGCGTGAACTGAAAGGTTTTAAAGCCCATGGATTCAGCAGCAGTTCAAAAGGTTGCTCCAGACTGCCCTCCTGGGCTGCAATCCTGAAGAACTGGAAGCTCGAAAGGACCGGTCAAAGGAATTGATCCAAAGCTCGAGTATGGTACGAGGGTCAAACTGTTTTAATTTCAAAAATCCTTCATTTTCTCTCATTTGCAACTCTCCTACTCTCACCCTGATATTATATTGTTCGTATTTTTGCACTTTTACTCTCATTTTACTTGGGATCTTTACTCGGGATTGTGGAATTCCTTGTTGCCTAACATTTCTACTATTTTTTCGGCATAGATGTTGGTTTTCTGATCCCCAAAATCCATATGTGGTTGAACTAGAATGAAATTGGTATTTAGTTTTTGAATATTGTTTGGCAATCATTGTATGAGTGTTTGTTTGCTAGATTTAATTGAAATAACTATTAATCGGCCTTTAATCATGATTCTCGTGTCGTTGCTTGTTTAAATTAAGTATTAATTATTGGTTTGTGTTTAATCTATATTGGGTCTAGTGGGATAAAGTCTGAGTAACCCCGAATTGTGCTAAATTTCATATTTTTCCCAATGATGGAGCATTTGACGTCATTCTTATGGGCAAAATACGTCAAAAGGCCAATTTTGGCCAAATTAGGGAAAGTCTTAGTACCCTGAGGGCATGGGTAGTATGGGGCTTGCTTTAATTTCATAACGTAGGTGTTTAATTTTGATTTCATGGGTTGTGGGCTTGAGTTTGAAGAAGTGGGGTGAAAACTGGCACGAAGGGCCATTTGGCGAGCTAGGTCGAGCTCATCGAGTGGTTCGGTGGTTCGCCTAAGTTCCCCTAGATCGCACTTTATTTCTCTAATTTGTGAGTATTTGTTATATAACTTTCGTTGATATGCCTGAGCTCATCGAGTTCACTCGACAAATCGCTGAAAGTCCTTCATGATCCCCCTTTTGCGCCCCTAAATCATTAATATACACTGTAACTTTCGGTGAAATACTTTTAGTTCGCTGATTGGTTTCGACAATCCGCCAAATGGCCCTAGACAATGCTGACCAACTTTGAATTTTAGCAATTTTTGTGCTGTAACTTTCGGCAAGCCCGATCTGGCTCGCCAAAGTGATTCGGCGACTTGCCAATCGGTTCGCCATGTCTTTCTGCAACTTATTTTCTGCACTTTTTATGATACTTTTTCTAACGTTTTGCTATGTTATTTATAGGAATGGCTAGACCCAGAGTTTCCAGAAGAGATATGTCGCCCTGAAAGCAGGCACAATGAGTCATTATAAATGAGGAAACAACTACTTCCAAGGCTAAGGCAACAAAAATCCCTACAAAGGGAGGTGAAGGAAAGGGCAAGGCGCTCATGAAAGAGACACTACAGGCAAGCTCCGATAGTGAGGGAGTGTACGAGACTCACCTCACCTAGACAATGAGGTGGATTCACAGGATTCTCAGGCTTCCATCTATGATCGTGCAGATGACCAGCTATTACAGGCTCGGAGAGCATAGCTTCTCTCCAAGGAAATGAATGATCCATCTAGGATCCTGGTTCGTCAGAATCCTCCTCCTCCTCTAGCTCCATCACAGATTGTGGTCCCGGGGCCACACGTACAGGGTCCTTTTCCACGGTCACTCAATAGACTAAAGGCTGAGAGATTGAGGACCATACGAGAGGAAAACAGATTGTCCACAGATGGTGTGGTGGACAGACATGTAGCGGTGTGGGACACTCTCAAGTTCCACATATTCAAGGTCTTCACCAAGCGTCGTGCTCCATACATTCCTACTTGGGTACGGGAGTTCTACTCAACTTATAGTGACTTGGTGCCTGAAGGGAAGAAGAAGGCTAGTTACTTCAATCTGATAGACTTTGTGGTTGTTTGAGGGAAGAAAGTTAAATGCAATTGCGATGAAATAAATGTTGTGGTTGAGTGTGTTTCTGACTTCATACAAGACTACCACTGTATTATCGAGACATAGCCTCTAGATGACCTAAAGGGTTAGATGGCCTCCCTTCTCTCTGACATCACCCTGAGGAGGATTAAGGATGGTGCAGCGATAGAGAAGAAATATCTTAATGTGGAAGCTAGGTATTGGTTTGGGTTTATCAGCAGCTCGATCATGCCATCCCGTAACGAGTCTATCCTCTGCCACCCAAAGGCGTCTTGTCTTGGGTCCATCATAGCTCGGAAGTGGCTAAATTTGGGATTGATTATTGAACATGAGATGAACATAAGGGCCAAGCAGCACCAAACGTCTCTCTTATTTCTGGTATTAATCACCGAGTTGTATCAACGGGCCTGAGTTCCATGAGATGAGAAAAAATATTTTGAGATAACACCCACATCTTTTATCGACATCTGGCGTATAGAGGTTGAGTACTGTAACAACCCGTAATACAAATAAGTTAAACTAGAGCCTAACTTGTGTATGTGTGAGTTTGGTGTGAGATTTTAGGATGTTTGATGTTATCCCGAGCTATGGTTGAGGGGTTTAGGGGTTAAACGTCAAGGTATGACTTCCCAAGGACCACCCTAAGTGTCCTTGAGGAGGACCCTAAGCCTAACCCCCAAGACCACTTGAAACCAATAGGCTGCCCCAAAGTTGGTGAACCACGGAAGGGCACCATTCCCTGTAGATCCATCCAAGCCCCGTGGATGGTCTCCGAGGGTTAGGGCCCCAAATTAGGAGCCTCTGAACCAAACCATGGTTGGAAAGTACATCCCGTGGACCCATTCACGGTCCGTGATGGGGGTTCGTAGATGGCACCTGTGTGCTGTCAAATTCTCGGCCAAGTGGGTGGTTGTTTGGTAAATAGCCAATTAGCTTAATTATGTGTTTGGACGGTTATTTTATGTTAATGATGGTATTTTAAGAGTATTAAAAGTATTAGACTCTATTTTTCAATCATTATTTTAAAACACCCAAAGTTAGAAACCTCTCTTCTCTGGAAGCGCTCTCTCTAGAAACCTCCATTGAAGGTGAAGATCTCAAGCTTCCAAGGACAAAGCTTTAAGATTTCAAGGGGATTTCATGGATTTAATCTCTAAAAGGTATGGTGGTCTTCATCCTAGTCTTATTATCTTGCAAGGAGCCAATCTCAAAAGTAATTTCAAATCTTGAAAGTTTCCCCAAAACCCTAACTTTCAATCTATGCATGGGTTTGATTCAAAATAATTTCTAAAGGTCTTATTGCATTGAATTGTGGATTTATTATGGATTTAAATATGATTTAAGGTGAATTCTTCCTAGAACCCATATTTCCCCCCAAATTCCTATATTGTGATTTGAGATTGAGAATATGTTGATTATGATGGAATGTGAATTGTTTATGTTTATATGGATATAGAATGGTGTAATTATGCCATTACTCTTGCCTAATTGTATTGATCCACTTGAAAGGTGGAGGTGTTTACTTACTATGTATAATGTGAAGGATATGCATGTGATTTCAATGATAGAATGATGATCTTGTATTGAATGTAAATGTGTTGTTATTGAAAGCATATTGTCACTTAACACTCATGATTGTTGATGATTGAATGTGAAGGTTTCTATAATGTAATGTTGAATATCTTGAATTGGTAGGCTAAGGCATCCTATTCTTGTATTAATGAATGTGATCATGAATGAAGTATCTTGAATTGGTAGGCTTAGGCATCCCCCTCTTGAATAATGAATGTATATTGTCTTAATGTCTTGGATTGATAGACCAAATGTTGGTAGCCTCTTCATGAATGAATGAATGAATGATGAAGTATTCTAGGATAAACCTTTGATTGGTAGACCTAATGATGGTGGCCTTTCATGAAGAGTCTAGGTGCTAATGTGATGTTAAATCTTGAAACGGTAGACCTAATGGTGGTGGACCTTCTTGTGTGAAATGAGGAGCTTAGAAATGGTTGACCTAATCATGGTGGCTCTTTATAGGAAGATCAATGAACTATCCTTAATATGCCTTGAAACGATAGACCTAATGGCGGTGGCCTTTCATGTGTATGTGCTTTGGGTTGGTAGGCCTAATGTTGGTTGCCCTCTCAAGTACAATATTGTAATGTGATTGAAATACTCTATGGGAATGTAGGCTAAGCACCGAGTGGATATGGTAAGATGGAAACTCTCGCAACGTTAGACAATGGTTCCAAGGCAATAGTTGAGGGGTTTAGGGGTTAAACATCAAGGTACGACTCCCCAAGGACCACCCTAAGGGTCCTTGAGGAGGACCCTAAGCCTAACCCACAAGACCCCTTGAAACTAATAGGCTGCCCCAAAGTTAGTGAACCATAGAAGGGGACCACACTCGTTAGGTCCATCCACCCACCGTGGATGGCCTCCGTGGGTTAGGCCCCCAACTTAGGAGCTTCTGAACCAAACCACGGTTGTACAGTACGTCTCGTGGATCCATCCACGGTCTGTGGATGGGGGGTTCCTAGGTCTGTGTACTGTCAAATTCTCGGCCAAGTGAGGGGTTGTGTGGTAATTAGCTAATTAGCTTATTTAAGTGTTTGGACGGTTATTTTATGTTAATTATAATATTTTAAGAGTATTAAAAGTATTAGACTCTATTTTTCAACTCATTATTTCAAAACACCCAAAGTTAGAAACATCTCTTCTCCAAAAGCTCTCTCTAGAAACCTCCATTGGAGGTGAAGATCTCAAGCTTCCAAGGTTAAATCTTCAATTTTTTCAAGAGGATTTCGCGGATTTCATTTCTAAAAGGTATGGTGGTGTTCATACTTGTCTTATTATCTTGCAAGGAGCCAATCTCAAAAGTAATTTCAAATCTTCAAAGTTTCCCCCAAACCCTAACTTTGAATATATGCATGGGTTCGATTCAAAACAATTTCTAAAGGAATTATTGCATTGAATTGTGGATTTAAATATGATTTAAGGTGAATTCTTCCTAGAACCCATGTTTTCCCCAAATTCCTATATTTTGATTTGAGATTGAGAATTGGTTGATTATGATGGAATGTGAATTATTTATGCTTATATGGACATACAATGTTGTAATTATGCTATTACTCTTACCTAATTGTATTGATCCACTTAAAAGGTGGAGGCGTTTACCTACTATGTATAATGTGAAAGATATGCATGTGATTTCAATGATAGAATGATGATCTTGCATAGAATGGAAATGTGTTGTGATTGAAAGTTTAATCTCAATTAACACTCATGAATGTTGATGATTGAATATGAAGGTTTCTATAATGTAATGTTGAATATCTTTAATCTGTAGGCAAATACATCCTTTTATTGTATTGATGAATGTGATCATGAATGAAGTATCTTGAATTGGTAGGCTTAGGCATCCTCCTCTTGAATAATGAATGTATCTTGTCTTAATGTATTAATTCCCTGGATTGGTAGACCTAATGCTGGTAGCCTCTTCATGACTGAATGAATGATGAAATATTCTAGGTTAAACCTTGGATTGGTAGACCTAATGGTGGTGGCCTTTTATGAGGAGTCTAGGTGCTAATGTGATGTTAAACCTTGAAATGGTAGACATAATGGTGGTAGACCTTCTTGTGTGAAATAATGAACCTAGAAATGGTAGACCTAATGGTGGTGGCTCTTTCTAGGAATATCAATGACCTATCCTTAATATACCTTGAATTGGTAGACCTAATGGTGGTGACCTTTCATGTGTATGTGCTTTGGATCGGTAGGCCTAATGCTGGTGGCCCTCTCAAGTACAATGTTGAAATGTGATTGAAATACTCTATGGGAATGTAGGCTAAGCACCGAGTGTATATGGTAAGATGGAAACTCTCCCAACGGTAGGCTAGGGTACCAATAAACACCTTACTATCCCATAACTATGTACCCACATAGGATATTAGCCAGTGGATTCAATTCAATCCTAGCTAATATTACCAGTCTTCCTTAGGCAAGGAGACCACCTCTTTTCGGTGTGGGGGCAGAACACCGGATTCCATATCTAGCTTGCAAGGTCTATGTAGGTTATATGCTTATTCCCATCATGTGAAATGTACATTATGATTTCTTGAGAGGTTCTATGACATGTGGGTGGTAGTATGGGATGCCATTTATGCATTGCACGAGTAGGCTTTGAGAGGGTCATAGTTAGTTCTCTAAGTCTTAATGACTATTGCATGAAAGTCCTCTAAATGATGATATTGAATAATGTTGACTCTTATATGCTTAAATGTAAATGATTCATACTATACTTGGATTGTATTATGAGTTACTTCATTGTCATGACTTGTTGTATATAAATGTTCCTTGCTTATGGTGACTTCAAAGGAGTACTTAGTGTGACTAGTAGTATGAGATGCTACTTGCACATTGCACATGTATGACTAAGAGTTGTCTTAGGTGATGGTCCTTATGTGATGATATGACTTGTGTAATGTTTATCTCTTATGTGTGAGTATTGTGAAGATGGAAAGGCGAAATGGTAAGTTCACTTTTGGTGACCTTAATGTTGTACCGTGGTGTGGATGGTGGTATGGGACACTATCCATACATTGCACAATGTATAGCATGAGGGTTACTTAAGGTGAAGACTGAAAGTGAAGGTAATGGTTTAAATGTTGACTATGTCTCTAATGTTGATAAATGACTTGCATGTTCGTTATGTTGAATATTATGTCTATTATGCTTATATTCATGAGATTTTATCAAAATGGCATTCTAGCATGACTTTCAAACAAAATGTTAGTTTTAAGCATGTTTTTGCATGGCTACCATACTTAGTACTTAATTGTGCTAACCCCATTCTTCTTCTATGTTTTACTACAAGTGTAGGTTCCGGCAAGTGATTGCTTCTATACGGATTGAAGTTCTTGGATTGCTATTCCTCCAAGATCAAGTGGTATGTCATTATAGATCGAGGCCAAGTGCTTAGAAGTTTCTTTTATTTCATGTAATAGACAATCTTAGTCTTTTTTATTGTAAAGGGTCGTGTCCGTACTTTAGTTTTTATGTCATTGTTTAGATGGCCATGTGAGACTTAAATTTCCGTTGTGTCTTTTGAAATTATTTAATAAGTATTTTGGATTGTTTGGATTTAAATAAGTTTTTAATTCCGCACTATTTCTATGTCAATGTAATGAAAGGCTATGAGGCTTGTACGAGACCCCTTAGGGGTCAAGTATGCCATGTCACAGCTAGGGGTTAGCCTTGGGTCATGGAAAGTACATGCGGGACGAGGCTAAAAGGAGGAGGGCAGCCCCGGAGGACACATCCCTGGAGGTTAAAATTGATATGATACCTGTAAAAGCAAGCATGCCTACTCTGGCCACTAGGCCTTCAAGTTCTTCTTGCTCCACTCCTTCTGAACTCCTGGCACTTCTACTGCACCTCCTCCCCCTAGATCTTCTGTTGCTGGTACTTCTGCTTCCCGACCTCCGATCACCAGGCGATGCTATTCAAAATGGGCCATTTAGCCCAATCTGCCGATGTGCATGCCTCTCAGTTAGAGGCTGCTATTCCTGGGATGATCGAGACGGCCATTGTTGCTACTTTGACATCCCTCAGAGTTGAGATTGATAGCCACAAGTTGGCTCTGGATGCCCTGATCGTGTGAGTGGAGGAGTGTGAGAAGGGGCCAGGGAGCCACTGATGTTGTGACGGCCTTGAAGTCCGATATTATTGGATTTAGAAAGGATGTGGACCAGCTTAAGTCAACTAATTTTACTTCATTTTTTGGGTCGGCGGAGATACCAGATGGGCCGAGCACCGATGTTCCAGCTTATTCTTATGGGCCTCCGGCTACCACTGGAAATGAGGTTAGAGCTGATGATGATGCTATAGAGTCCAAGGTTGAGATTGAAGAGAAGCAACTTAGTTTTCGTAAGGAGGATGTCTATGAGGACCTGATTGACTTTGAGGGTGCTATGTTCGGTACTGTGAGCCAGGCATCGCTTCAGTATACTTCGATGGTGGGCTCCAGTGGAGCACACGATGATGAGATACCGGGCACTGATTCCTCGACAGATGGAGTGACTGATGTGCAGACTTTACCCCATGCCTAGCCTAGCAGGATGATTACTTTTACTTCCCTCTTTGTTGTTTTTTATTGACTGTTGGGTTTTAGTTGCATTTGAGGACAACTGCATTTTTTTTTTTTGGTGGGGTGAGGTATTGCCATACCTACCTCTTTTGTTGGCTGTTTTGTGAATATTGATTTAGATTGTGTTTTTGTGAATATTGAGCTTCTTGGGTTATATATATATCTTGGTTGTAAAATTTTGGTTGTTGATAAATTGTGGCCCATTGTTTTGATAAGAAAATGGTTTTGAACCAAATGTTAAAATTTTGCCACCTCTTGTCTGTAGATTGTGACTGTTCTTGTGCAAATTTGAGTGTTGGTTGCAGTCAATACCGATGAGTTGAATATTGATCTTAATTGAACGAAATGAATGTGCAGCTACGATGAGGCAAACTAAGTTACATAGGCAACATGTGAACTTTTAGCATCTCATTGTGACTAGCCGGTTGTCGAATGAGTTTCTTGGGAAGAACATTGCAAGTTAGCTAGAAAGTGTCGAGTCTTGTTTGATAATTATATCAATGTCTTGTGTGTTGAGGCTACCTTGGACATTGTAACACCCCAGAAACTAGTGAACTAAACTAAAGAGTTCTAGAGATTTTTGTACGAGTTTTTGAGTTAGAAATGAGGGTTACGCTCGTACAAATACTTCCCGTACTTAGAGTGAGGGTTTTAGGTTAGGGCGTCAAGGTACGACCACCCAAGGGGTCCTTGAGGAGGACCTCAAAACAGGCCCAAAAGCTGTCAAAATTTGCAGCCACCTATGAAGCCATCTACTGGCCGTAGATGGACCCACACCCTTGGGTTGGGGTTGTGGGTCAAGGCCTGAGTTGGCCTGCAACTTTTAGCCTCAGTCCAGCTCCTACATAGGTGCAGCACGATCCATGGACCCACCCATGGTCTGTTGGTGGGTGTTTCGTGAGTCAAGGCAGATTTTCAAGTTTTAGTTTTAGGTTAGGGGTTTGGGGGTTAATTACTAATTAGTTAGGGGTTAAGGGAGGTAGGTTAGTTAGTTATTAAACCACCTATATAAGCCTAATAGACCCTTAAACTAAGTGAATTAACTCATTCTTCAAAGAACCCTGTTTCCCTCCAAATAATTGTCTAGAAGTGAAGAAGAACAAAAAGAAGAAGGGAAGCAACCTAGGTCGAAATTCCTCCATCTTCACAAGATTTTGCTAGGATTTGACTCAAGATATGTTAGATTACTCATCTATGGGTGGGGTTCTTCTAGCCATATAGCCTCCTATTTCCCCCAATTCCAAGGGTTTCTTCCAACATTTTGGGTAGTGTTTAGGTATGATTCCAATCTAATGGATAATACCTAATTATGATTGTATTATTATTGAATTATGATATTATGATGAATTTATGTGATTTCCATGATTAACCCTAGCCTAATTGATGAATTTGGTTTTATGTGGATTTATGCTATGAAAGATGAATTTGATGATTCTTAGGTGATCTTCTAGAATTAGTGCTATGAGTAGTAGTTGATTAAGAATACAAACATATTTATATGAATTTAATTAGAAGAATGTGAATATGATGGATCTTGACTAGTAAAGTTGAAGTTGAACCTTTATGGTGAATTATCACTAGAATCACCTAGTAATGAAAAATAGGATTAGAATACCTTGAGAACTAGGTATGAATGTTGATTGTAGAAGTGAAGCTTTGAGAATAGGGCTTGTAGTCATAAATGTTGATCACTAGGGATTGATAGTAAAGATAATATGACTAACTATAGATGCCAAGGCTTTGAGAGTAGAACCTACATGTCAATAGAAGGCTAATGAATAGAAGTGTTATGAAAGACCCTTATCTACCTTATTCACCTTATGAATAATAGATGGTAGGAAGTGATCGAATCACATGAGTTATGATGATATCCTTGTCTAATGTAGAATTCTATACATAATATTAGGCATGAGTATGAACTTGACATGAAAGGGGTTCTCACTTAGTGATAGTTCTAGGGTTTTGAGGGCAAATTCAAAGTGATGAACTTCGTAAGCTAAGGTTTTGAGAGTGAAATCCAAAAGAGAATAGAAGATTAATTGATAGAGTTATGGTAGAAGATCTTTACCTACCTAATCTACCTCATGAATTTCTTGGATACACAAAGTGATAGAATTACATGGGTTAGGAGGATATCCATGTCTAGTCCTTGAACCCTATGTGGGATGATTGAAAGTAAAAATTGAACATCAAGGAGGTGAAGTAGGGGATTAGACTAGTAGTAATTGAACTACTAGAATTATAATTATGTATATCCATATCTAATGTAGTTATTCTAGATGTGTTGATATAATATGAGTTTTGACCTTAGAAAGGGGAAAAACATGGTAGTGTGCATGTTGTATGAAGTTTAGTACATGTTTTAGAGACACTTTGAGAGTAAATTAAATGTGCTCATGACCTAGTTGTAGTGTTGGTGAAAGGTTAATTCCATATACACACTTCGACATGAATATAATGATAAATGTGAAAGGTTTGTCACATATCATGATTCTAACGGTTGAAGACTAGTCTCCCATAATGAATCTAGGAGCTTTAGTATGAGTTATGTGGATTGAGTGTCAGGAGACTCTTCCACAAATATGAATTTAAGTCAATACTTAATGTGAACTCAATGGGACTTAATTCCTAGAATCTAGTGGATATGAATATGAGAGGGAAGCTTATAAGATAGTTGAGTACGGCTTCCCCTTGAAAGATTTTACACTAGTTGAGTCTGGCTTTCGAAATGGGTTCCTTTTACATTAGTTACATCCGGGTTCCTAAAGTAGGTATCTCATGAGATGGAAACCTTCTACCATAGTTGAGTCCTGGTTTCTAGAAACAATCTCCTTATCCCATAACTATGTGCCCACATAGGTTACTTAGCTATTGGTTCCATCCAAGCTAAGAGTATAGTTCTACCCTCGACAAGTAGCAAAACCCCTTTTTGGTGTGGGTAGACACCGGATTCCATGTTAGCTCACATGGTCTATGTCGGTTAAGGCTTATGTCCCAAATAGTGTAGTAGTATAGATAAGAGTATGAGTTGTGAACTATGGGTAGTTAAAAAGTTTACGTCGTATGGGTAAGAGTATAAGATCTTACTTATGCATTGCACAAGTATGCTTTAAAGGTATATATGGTGTGTTAATTTTCTAGTTTTTATGATTTGTGCTTATAATATGTGCTTGATGGATTGTTTCTATAGTTACCTTCCATGATATGGTTGACTAAAGGTGAGAGATTCCCTTGGTTATGAGAAGTAAGCTAATAATAAGATCAAGGAGGGTAAGTATGACTATGTTGACTTCAAGGTTATGCTTAGTGTGAAGGGTAGTATGGGATGCCTTTCATGCATTGCACAAGGGTGCTTTGAGGTTACTTAGGAGGATAGTGCCCTTATGGTAGAAAATTTTAAGACTTGACCATGCATATAGACTATGATTAAGATGACCAAAAAGGTGGTACTTAGCTTGGGTGGTATTATGGGATGCTATTCTTGCATTGCAGATGTATGCTATTGAGGTTACTTGAAAATAGTTCTATTATGGTATAGATGACTAAGAGTCAAATAATGGTTATATTATTCTTATGTTGGAGACTTTGCTTATAATTATTATGATATTGTCTCTTATGCTTATAGTTTATGTTTCATGAAGTATTTCATATGATTATGGATTATGTCTTATATTGACTAACCGTTATCTTATTCTCTTATTATTATGCTAGCTAACATATTTAGTACATTTTGTACTAATGCATACTTTGCCTACATTCTAGTCAATTGTAGGGTTTGGAGACTTGAGTTCGATTCTTGGAGCTATATTTCTAAGGAGCAAAGGAGTTGAAGATTTGGTGATTCCTCATAGATTCGAGGACAAACCCACTATTTCCTTTATGGCTTTTATTTTTGTGTTGAGACTATTGTATGGGCTATGTCCCAAGAGTTTTATTCTAAAGTGGTATTAGATAGTTTGAGACAAAGTGTAGTAAAGACTTCCGCTTGCTTTTATGAAAAATACTTCGATTGTAAAAGAAAAGTTTTAAATTTTCCATACTTTTCTATTATCTTATGTTCATGATATGCTATGAGGCTTGTATGAGGCTCTTCGGAGTCTTGTACGCCGTGTTACGTCTGGGGTGGAGGCTCGTGTCATGAAAAACATTGCGCTTGATGACACCTAGAATTTTCTCCATTGATCCGATTGATTGAGTGATGCGAGAAATTGAAATGATCATAGGCAAGAATTTTGAAGAGTGAGCCAATTTGACAATATACATCTGTGTGGCCAACCTTGTGAGATGTGTGAACCTTGATTGACACCTTTTGAGCCTATCCTTTTCTTGGAAGAAACTTGAACAACTTTGACCTCTTTATCCCATCACCCATAACCTTTATGAAGTATTGGTATGTTTGAATATCCAACTTAGGCCAAAAGCCAAAGTTGGGGCTGTGGTGAAAAAGAAGGAAGGTCAAGAAGTGAAAAGATTCCCCCTTTGATGGATTGTTTTGAAAAATGGAACCCCTCCATATAAAAAAAAGAACGGAAGGAGAGAATGAGAAGTAAGAAAAGAAAGACTAAAAAGAGAAAAAGTTGTGAAAAAAAGTGTGAAAAAAGAAGAATAATGGGGTATTTAGGGATGCATGTTGAGTTGAATAATGGGGTGGAGTTTGAAAATGGTTGAATGTGAAAGAGAAGGAGGAAGAGTGATTTTCAGGCCATACCTTATGAAGGTAGATGCCACTACCTTTACACTCAGCCCTGTTACAAGCTTTAAAAGGACTTTTGTGATCTTTAGTAAGCTGAAACAAAT
Source organism: Solanum chiquidenum (assembly GCA_029582725.1). Classification (NCBI taxonomy): domain Eukaryota; kingdom Viridiplantae; phylum Streptophyta; class Magnoliopsida; order Solanales; family Solanaceae; genus Solanum; species Solanum chiquidenum. The sequence continues at coordinate 20,471 of JAJOOS010000341.1, forward strand.
TTTGATTGGAAAATAAGGGAAAGCCTAAGGGTGGAGTCATGCATGTGTTCATCTTTGTGAGTGTGAGAGTCGTATGTGATTCCGAGACTTTAAATTTTTGGGAAATTTTGTGTGAATATGGAATCATCTTTGTTTTGAGGGCATTTGAGTACCTTTGTTGAGCTTGAACTTGCATTTGAAGCAAGCATTGTGAGCTTGAGTACACTTATTAATGGTCAGTCACAAATTAAATCTTTGAGTACACAATTGAGCATTGTATGTGTAGTTTGAACTTTGTGTGTGAAATTATGTTCAGTCTTGAGCAGTCATTCATCCTTTTGGACCGCTGATCTGCCCTCTGTGCTGCTACCAGCTCATCATCATTAGAAGCTACAGTCTCAGGCTCATGGTGCTCACCCTCACTCTCAAAAGTAGTGAGGTGAGTGACATATATACCGTAACTATCGGAGCTGGCCTCCAATGACGCTGGTGCTTTTCCTTTGCCTTTTCCCTTCCCACTAGATGTGGGAAGTTTGGTGGCTTTGGCCCTGGATGCAACTGCATCCTCATTTAGTGTTATCCCCTTAGCCTTATTTTGGGGCGGCATGTTTCTACCTGCAACCTTTGGTCTATCCATGTCTGCAAAACATCGGGAAAAAGTTAGAAACATTTCAATTAAAAGTACAGCAGAATAATTGCAGACAAACTCGCCGAACAAGTCGGCGAGTCGCCGAATCACTTTGGCGAGCTAGATCAGGCTCACCGATAGGATTGGCTCAAAATTCTCAGAAAAATTTGACAAGTGGGCATGGGAAAACCTTTCAGTTGATCATCAACATCCTTCGACGAGCAAGGATTAGCCCGCCAAAAGTTACAGTGCAATTTAAACTACATGAGTGCAGACAAAAGGCGATCAAGAAAACTTTCGGTGAGTCACAAGTGGCTTTGGCGACCTCAAGCTTCTCACCAAAAGTTACAGAGTCAAACTACTCATTTAACATGAAATTAAAGGCGAGATGGGGACCTTTGGCGAACCACCAAGTGGTTTAGTGAGCTTGACCCAGCTCGCCAAAAGACCCAACATTCCTACTTTCAACCCAACTTCTAAAATTCGACCCCACAACCCCTAAAAACAAAATCAAAGCATGCACTACTCAAATTAAACTAAGACCCATTATACCCATTACCCCAGGATACTCAGACATCTCTCGGTTTTGCCAAATTTGGCCATTTGACGACTTTTCCCTTAAGAATGATGTCACCCGCACCATCATTAGGCTAATTACGTTATTTGGTACAAATACAACTTACTTAGACTTCACCCGACTAAACTCAACAACATGCAAGCTCAACCCCACAAGATTTAATTCATTTTAAGTCATAAAATTATGGGAATTCAGTATTATAAACAATACGGTCAAGATATTCAAATTAAAACAAGCACACAAACGTACAAACACTATCAGAGAGGTCCAGCACACAACAACAAGATAAGATCATTTGCATAAGACTTAAAATTCTTAGAAATAAATGCGGGGTTTGGAAAACCAACCTTTAATGCTGAATAAGATAAGATTTAAATGCTAGGCGGCAATGTAATCCCAATCAGAGCACAAATAAACGATTAAAATACTTTAAAAATGCAAAAATATAGAAACTAAACTACGGGTGTGAGTTTGTGAAGTTTGAAAGTGAGGGAAAGTGAAAGAATTGGAAGTTTAAACCTTTGGCTTTTCAAAAACCATCTAGTTCTCACCCATTCGACGATATTAGTCGTGCTCGCCGACCCACTCGGCGACACGCCGAGTGGTCACTTACCTCGCCGAGTTTTATAGGACCTTCAGTTGATGTAGGTGTCCAAATGGCGGTTTAGATCGCGATCACCGACCTCGTCGGTGACTCGGCAATAATAGCCTGGGCTCGCCGAGTTTTACCGATTCCAATATAAAGTTGTCTTGAGTCCAACGGTGGTCTAGGTCGGGGTCGCCAACCTCTTTGGCGATACGCCGACTGGACCATTAGCTCGTCAACCTACACTTTTCAACAACTTTCCACACTTTGCACTTTTACTCTCATTTTACTTGGGATGTTTACTTGGGATTGTGGAATTCCTTGTTGCCTAACATTTCTACTATTTTTTCGGCATAGATGTTGGTTTTCTGATCCCCAAAATCCATATGTGGTTGAACTAGAATGAAATTGGTATTTAGTTTTTGAATATTGTTTGGCAATCATTGTATGAGTGTTTGTTTGCTAGATTTAATTGAAATAACTATTAATCGGCCTTTAATCATGATTCTCGTGTCGTTGCTTGTTTAAATTAAGTATTAATTATTGGTTTGTGTTTAATCTATATTGGGTCTAGTGGGATAAAGTCTGAGTAACCCCGAATTGTGCTAAATTTCATATTTT